>JAUCMT010000068.1:14899075-14911913 GCA_032357475.1 Enteromius thamalakanensis
CATCCTACTTAATTAAACAAGAGATGTTCACATGAAAATAATACAATATGGTTCAAATTCTGCTTATATTGAACTATTTACCCCCAGTTTCCCAGACAGGGCTTAAGCTAGTCCCAGATTAAATTGCATGTTTGAGCTGTCTCAGATAAAAATATCTTGCTCTGACATATCTTAAAACATGTCCATGTCATTGTTCTGTGTTAAGATGCACACCTGTAATATTTTCTTATAAGGCATTTTTGTAAAAGTTGCCTAAATATCTTAATTTAACAAATGCCTAGTCCTGGCTTAAGCTAAGCCCCATTTGTGAAACCGGGCCTACATGTAGTATAGTTCTATGACCACTAACTTCTTTAATTAATTTAATTTTTTTTTTTTTTACAACTTTAAGAGGTAATCATTATTTTAAAATTCATTGAATTGTGAGGTTTCCCATAAAAGCAGAAACAATGAAACTATTTAAAAAGATGGAGAATAATACAGTATTTTATTAAAAATGCAGCATTAAAGTTGTTCTCTAGCTTGGTAAAACTTTATGAAGGACTCCAAGGCCCTTATTAATATGCAAAGGCCCCATGACTTTTACAGTTATGAGTGAATTAGTGGATAAGGATGATTTGTTCAGTTTTTACCTAGGAAATGTTTAAGGGCTTATATATTATTCAATATTTTAAAATGAATGAAATTAAATCTATGTTATATTTGTTGTAGGTTTATCTTATTGTAACGCTAACTTTGTCGCGTTTCAATTCTTGAGGCCTCGTAAAATTTCGAAAATTTAAACAGACACATTTCACTGGCAATATGGTACACTGATGCTCATAAAAATGAATAAATAATTAAAAAATATGCTTAAGAAAGCAAAAAGTAAAGCACACACATTTATTTTTCTATCATTAGACAGACTTTTCCAAATTGATTTCAGTCGTTTTTATACTGAACTAATGATGTGGGTGATACTGGAAGTTTAAATGAGATTTAGCTTCATGTTGTGATTCTCAGAGAGAGAAATAATTCACAGTTTGGCTTAAGCTGAATAAAAATTAATCAAGCTTAAATAAAAGAAAAAGAAAAGAAAAGCTTCTTTTACCGTTTATTTTAGCCTACATCAGTGTACTAACCATGTGGTAAACAATGCCTTGGTGGCCCTGCAGACTGAACCTTAACCGTCCCAATGATATGGAATGTTACTAAATTCCATGCGAATCCACATTCAGGTGAACATACAGTACCCAGAGACAGAGCACTGCACTGCAGCACCAGCGTCACTAGTTACACAACTCCACAGGATCACAGTCTTTCTCTCTGCTTTCCATTCGTTCAGTGTCTTTTTCTTTCCTTATTCATCCTCTCCTTTCATCTCCCTTTGCTCCTGTCTGCTTCTCTTCTTTTTTTTTTTCTCAGTACCCCCTCTCTCTCTTTCTCCGGGCTCCGCCTGACTGTCCCTCCTAAACCCACCTTATCAGCACGTGTGATTGATGAAAAAGGGGAACGTGTGCAGAAATTCAATTATACTGACATGCTGGTGACACAGAGAGAGAGAGAGAGATAGAAGAGGGGTGAAGAAACAGAAACAGAGAAAGAAAGAAAGAAAAAAAACAGCTCTGTGGTGAAACGCCACTCACCGGAGCGCAATTAGCTCTCCTGCGAACAAAAGACGTGATTATTCTCTCTAAGATCACGTCTGAAAAACTTGCAATAAAAAGGTTCATCACTTTGCGAGTCACAACTGGGAGAGAAGCATTATTTATGATCCTGTTGGAACAGATTCTTTTGAATATTTAATGAAATTCCTTCTTGAAGGTTGAGCGAAATAAAAAAGATCGAGAAGATGGGTGGAGGTATAATGAAGAGGGTCTGTAAACCCCATGATGCTGCGCTCTGAGTAATGACTACGCCACTGTTTCATGAAGTGTTCATTACATAGCTGTCATGAGTTTCTCAAAAACAGATTTGCAGAACGCTCTCACGGCCTTAGGGGCATGTGACTGACAGCTGCCTTAGACAATAAGGTGTTCACCTCACTTTACAAGTGAAACACAGATCACCAACAACAAAAAACAACTGCGGTCCAGCAAAATATAAACCACTCCGAACCCCGAAAGGCAAAATGCTGTAACCAAGGACAAAAAATTGTTTTTAGGTTGATTTGATATGAATTTCTGTGGCTCACAGAAACTAGGAGCCAATGGGAACTACAGCATGGGGACTGAAGAAAAGATAAGAACGCAGGCAGAACACAGCTTACATTTTTAGCCCATCATAATGAATCTTCCATGCTCACCCGGAGCGATCCCTTCATTAATTCCCATACCCGCTTCTGAATAAGACTTGAACATTGTTGGAAACTGTCAGGAGATCAATAGAAAACAGAGGTTATATTTTACCACAGACAAGTGGTGGTAATGAATGAATGATCACAGTGGCTCCCTCTTACCCTGAAGCACTTTAAAATCACAAGCGCAATCAATTAATCTAAGCTATGGGGGTTTTATGTGCATTACAATAATTAAGAAACACGGTAAGGTCATGTGAATGATCAGCTGCCATCTCAACAAGAGGCATTATGATCGAAAAGTGAGGCAACGAGAGGCAAAAGACGCTCTTTGGTGCGATTTTAAAAATAGCAGACGGCTCAAGTTTGTTCATCAACACGCTCACTGAGCTTGCATTCACAACTGTCTTTTTGTTACTGCTGCTGTTTTTCTGTCAGGACTTTTTAACAAGCACCAAAACCCCACAGGGGCAAGCTGACAAAGGCAGATAAACTTTCTCCAAGCACAGATAGTCTGCCTCGGTCTCTCTCTCTCTCTCTCTTTGGGCACTGCCCCACTCCCGTCAGAAAATTCCTGAGGACGCTCCCTTCAGAGTCCTTTATGTTTACATCATCAGATTACTAATCACATTACCACTGCTGTCATTCTGAGAAGAACTGCGTGTTTGCACTCTATTCGACTTGTTTGTTCAATCTTTACATGTCAGGATCTGTGACGCAGCCTGTCCAGGAAGATGATGATCCACAAATCATACAGGCAGTCAGAGAGGTCAGTGTCACGACGGCTGGTAATCATCGGATGTGGCAGGGTATGTAACTGAGAGCAGGCATCTTTTTCTCTGAAATGACCCGATGACTCAGTGCAAAGCATTATATGGCAACGTCAAAATTTCCTGCTGCTTTTAATACAGACGTAATGGAGCTCTCGTAAATGATTCATTTTATTTGTGATCAGTCGCACTTAAGAAGCACAGCAGGATGTTAAATAAAAATGATGTTGTGATGTATTCACCTCAAAGTGTTTCTTTTGCCATGGAACATAAAAAGCAAAATGCAAAAGTTAAGCAGAACTTCTGTACAATCAAAGTGAATGGTGACTGTTAATAATGACTTCAATTTTAGTCTGTACCGCTGTTATATTTAATATATACATACTATTACAGTGTTTATTAATATTTAAAATATTACGCTTTTACTTCAGAGTTTTCTAATTGTAGTGTATGTTTTAATACTTGTTAAGCACTTATGCATTGATTTTTATACTTTCATTGCTGAAATTAATTTCAGTTTTAGTTATTTGAGTAATTCATCTTATTTTATTTCAATTACTTGCCAAACCAACACGTTTTTTTAATCTATTATTGTATTCTATTTCAGTTTTAGTTCAATTAGTTAACAATAGCAACACTTGTCTGTACTCGGCACATGAAGTTTTCAAACTAATATCGGGTGGAAGGGCTGACGATTAGTCACAGCTGGCACCGTTTACTAATCAATCCTGCTTCCTTCGTAAGCCGAATGTTCCTTACCTCGTCACTATGAATAATCTAGATTCCTTCCCTTCCCATATCTCGTTTTGCATTCCCACCACCTTCCCTGAGCCGAACTCCGAGCCACGCCCTCCTTAGGGCTCTCACTACTAGTTCACCGAACTCCCGGCTCGCCCCGACAGCACGCCAAATGTGCTATTTTATTACGACTAATGAGGAAACGCGAACACGTGAAAGCAATTTAATAGTTTTGGATGTCTTGGAATATAGCGCATGAGTCATATGAATATCTTTTTGTATGTTTATGTGTCACGGTTTGTATAAGGGAGAACACAGGAGTCAATAATCAGACAATAATTCTTAATACAAATATGCAGGAGAAATCCAACATAGGAAACACTTCGGCAAACTCATACAAACAAACTAGTAACTTAGACGACGAAGAACTAAGAAAGACACAGGAACTAACATACACAGGGTAGTTAAAAGAATATATAAAGGAACAAGGACAGTGATAAACGTGAAAAATGAATCCAAAACAGGCCATAAACGTGACATTATGCTGCTTTTTTTGTACTTTTTGGAACGCATCCACTTGTATAAAAGAAAGCAGTGGGAACATTCTTCACAAAGAACAATTCCTCTTTTGTGGCACGGAAAAGATAAAGTCACATAGGTTTAGAGCAAAATGAGGGTGGGCATGTGACAGAATTGTAATTTTTAAATAAACTTTCCCTTGAAGCAGCAGGGTTCATGACGAAAGAGAGAGAGAGAGAGAAAAGCACTGCATTATAGGCTTGGCATTGAATCATTTCCAAAAGGAGCCAAATAATTAACATTACAGCTTTACATCAATTGTCTTCCGCAGTTTTCTTTGTCATTTTTCCTTAGCTTGTATTCATTTATTAAGCAGGCAGCGAACACACACACACATCTAGAGTAAATCAGATTATGTGTACAGCAGCTCTGGGCAGGGCCCGAGTGTTGGAACGGATGGATGTTCTGCCCTCTGGTTTGTGCTGTGTCCATTTGCACTGCAGAAAAACTTCAGCTGCAAACGTCACTATCTAACTTTTAGATGGCATATTTAATGGACTTCAAAACAAAAGCCAAAAAGGATGAGGAAAAAATACTGTTCCCTCTTTCGTCACACGGCAGGTGCTGTGGGAACGCAACCAGCCCGTGTTAAGCGCTCCCATTTCATTTTGATTGGCTGCCAGCAAACAGTACAGAGTAACTGGCACTTGTTATACTTCAGCAGACAAACGGCACTCCTGGGAGATGTCAATCAGGCACGCTCTAGGCTGTGACGTAACCAGCCAGAGTTACTGAACCTGAAACCAAGCAGCTCACCGAATGTAACTGTTCACACACACTCATGTACACTAAAAATGCCACACTTTTAGCAGCAGACTAATATTGGCTATAATATAAGTTCTTGAATTGACAGGATCCAACAAAATACAGTCCAAAGAGTCTTCATATACTGAGAAAAAATTGGTTCAGAACCCAAATTGAAATTGTTAGTACATTTTTTTAACAATTACAAGGGATGGGCAAAAAACACTGAAACAAATGTAATTTTTTTAAAGGAATAGTTCACCCCAAAATGAAATTTCTGTCATTAATTACTCACCCTCTTGTCGTTCCAAACCCGCAAGTCCTCCGTTCATCTTCAAAACACAAATTAAGATATTTCTGATGAAATTGGAAACCCTCCATAGACAGCAGCACAACTGAAATGATCCCAGATCCAGAAACGTAGCATTAGTAAATACAACAGTCCATGTGACAATGGTGGCTCAACTTCAGTCTTGTTATGCTACAAGAATACTTTTTTTACGCAAAGAAAACTAAAATGAGATATTTTTGTCTATGGGGGTCAGATGGCTCTCCAATTCGTCAAACATATCTTAATTTGTGGGTTTGTAACGACATGAGGGTGAGTAATTGTCAATGACTACATTTTTTAGTTAACTAACCCTTTAAAGAAATAGTTCACCCAAAAATTAAAATTCTGTCTTTATTTATTCACCCTCAAGTAGTTCCAAATCTGTATGAATCTGCCGAACACAAAGGAAGATTATTTGAAAAAGTTTGTAACCAAGCCGTTTTGGGTCGCCATTGACTTCCATATTTGTTTTCCTACTATGGAAGTTAATGGTGACCAAAACAGCCTCGATACATACTTTTTTTACTTTACAACCACAACACTGTATTAAATGGAGATTTACTTGTCTTGTTATTCCTTAGAACGAGAACCTAGCAATCTCACATGTTTCTCCTCCAGTGTTTTAGATCTCAGCACTGCCATGAATGAAGTTTATATTTGCCATTTACCACGTCACAGGTTTTAAATTACATTAAAAAATTTCTCTTCACAATTCCTCCAAGAACAAGGTGCAATTCACTGCTCATGTTTTACAAACAGTCTATTTGTACTTCTATTAAGGTATTTTAGGAGAAACATCTGCGAGCAAGTTGATACACTAAACTCCACAGGAACATAAGAACTCCACTCCGACTCCACTTTAATATCGCAATTGATTCTCAATTATGCAGTGAAACGGAGAGCAAACAGAGCCTTTTGCATAACTCTCTAGATTCACAGCTTTCTCAAAATCTCTTGACAAAAGACGCTAATAATCTCACTCATTATATCCCATCATCATAGTCTGGAGACTCTGGCTAAACAGAGAAGGCGAACGAATAAAACCGCTGCAGAGACTCACAATTCTCTCCTTGACAGTCATTGTGTGAGAATCGTATTTCTTTCTATTGGAGTTTACACACATTGAAAAAATATTATGACTTTAAACTCAATTCTGAAGAAGCGAGACAATAAAAATGGGAAAATGTAGTTTGCACTGTTCAGACAAATCAGGCGAAAACAGAGACGGAGCAGCTTTGTGTAAACAGCTCAGCCTGCCACATCTGTCTTAATATAGCCATGTGTTCACCATTAGATTTCCTCCGCCACACATAGACACACTTCCTCCGTCACCATGGCAAAAGTTTTTGTGAACTTTCATAAGGACAAGAATAAACAGTCAAAGTGTCACCATTGACCGGCCCTCTATTGACTTTGTGGCTCATTTTCCGCCGGCTGCCCACTCTCTGTGTACTCATCAGCTTGACTGACAGGATGTCTGCTTCAATCTCAACCAATCAGCGTCTGTGCAAGAGCAGACGCTTGGTCTGATCAGACAGCACCGGGGGGTGATGCTGGGAATAAAAAACAGTGCTGATCTAATGCCAAGTACTGCGTGCTGTATCATCTTGTTCATATACGGTATTGAATTTCACTATTTCACTTCCATGTTTAGATTTCAAACATAATATTGTAATAATTTAATAATTCGCCGGTATGTAAAACTGTTTTACGGAAGTGGTTCATTAGGACAGTTCACGTAAAAAAAAAAAAAGATACAGAATAGATTTGACTCCAAGTAGAAATCTTTCTGTTGGACATTTAGTGGCAGATTTACTAAACAGGGCAAATTAGCACAAGAGCGCAACTCCAAAACAGCGCCGATGGGTGTGGTCATTTATGCGGATGATTTACTGACAATGCACAAATTAAACACATATAATTTCCATAATGACCAACGAAATCTACCGCAGCACAAATTAGCATAAGTATATGTTTGAAATTGGATAATGTGTTATTCTGGTTTTCCAAATAAAGTAATACGTGTGGAAAAAAAATCCCCACAACCCCTCTGTTCTCTGTGGTGCCTCCTCGGAGCAACAGCAAATGCAGCCATTGCACACACAAAATAGCCAAGACATGCTTTTTTGGTGGAGTCAAATAACGGTGCAAATAATAACATGATGAGTGCAGATGTTAGTAAATCACGATGCATCTAAATAAGAAGCTCCTAAAAAATGCATATTCAGTAAACTCAGGCACAAAATGTCTATGCCATTTCAACGCAAATTCTTCACAAAGTTAATTGTGACAGTACTATTTTAACAGGAAAAGACAGATAATCAGCCGTTATTAAATCTGGCCTTTCATAATACTGCTGATCACTACTTTTTCAGTTAGTATATTAATCAGGGTGCTTTCTTACATGATTACAAATACAGTAAAACTCATAACAATTAAATATTATGAAAATTTTCGTATAACTTCCTAACCCCAATTTTTTTGACAGTACTGTATGTTTAAGGTTATTGCCTCATGAATAGCCAAAAAATACACATGCCGGCTAATGCTAACACTTACAGTACAGTTTTGACCAGAGGCCATTTCCTTTGAATGGATGTTAATTGAAGGCTTATCAATTATTAAATTGACCTGTTAGCTCGTAGAGTGACAAGATTAGCTTGTTGTTACTTGAGACTAGTTCATCCCTGTCACCACGGTATGATATTGTGTTATTTACTGTCCTAATAGAAGGATGTCAGCAATGAGTTGCAAAAAACATGCAAAAAACAGGAGCTAATCAAAAATACACTTGCTTCGGAGACTGTATTCATTATGCCTAAAAGTAAAGCCTCCAATTTCAGACCTACTTCATAATTAACCTAATGAAATCATGTTTCTTTACTGCAGCCTGGTGTTTTACCACAGTTTAATTGGACTAGAATCAACACAGTCGATACCATGCAAGATTAAAAATAGCCTGACCTTTAAAAAAGATGAAAAAGGCCTCTACATATTAACATTATGAGACTTCTCTAAATCCATGAGTATTTGCAAACGCATCTGAAAATGTGTCTGTTGCCTGCGAAATACAGCGATGTGACATCTCTGCATCGCTCATAAAATTCATAGAATCAAAGGTCTGCTACAAACGGCCCCCTCTGGCATTCAACGTCAGGGCATGAGCACAGAAATATAAACATTTAGTAACAGTAAATTAAAGTGCTTATATAAGGCAGTGTGAGCCATCTGTGATCCGCACTGCTGAAGGAGGGAAGAGTAACTGGGTCAGCCGCCCCGTCCTGTCCTCTATCATGCTTTAGCTTGCGGCTGAGAGACAGCTCAACTTCGATGTACAGGTGAAGCCGAAAAGCTTTCTGCGTGCTCCGTCGCCCAAATATTGGGGCTGAAGTGCACCTCAGCTCTTTTACCTTAGCACTCAAACACTGAAAAAAAAAAAAATAGCCAATTAACATTACACAGAAACAAGTCGCCATTAAGCTGAAATGGCGAGACAAATTAAACATTAAATGTTTTTAGCATTTAATGTTTTTTTCTCATTTGCTTAATTCACATCAAAAGGCTGAGGAGAACACAGCAAAAGTTGCTGACCTACTTTCACTCCTTCAAAGTTTCCAATCCCCCTTTTGAGAGGGCTGTGGAGCGGCATGTTGCTAAAGCTCTGCCTGCACGGGAACAGAGGAGGAGCGGCAGGCTCAAGCTGTTCTTTAAGAGCTGTGCTCCACAGAGAGGACTCACCTGCTCACACACAGAGATCAGATGCCCGGCCTCACTAAAGCTTACAATTTCCCAATCACCTTCAACACTCACACACACATAATTATCTGTTGTCAGGTTGTTGTCACTCCTGGGAAGGAGACAGCGGGAATGAGATGGGGAAAAAGAAATCTGTTTCAAAATCTAGTGAGTCAAATCTAGTCTCCTTAGGCAACACTTTAAGGCATCGTAAACATGCTTGTGATGCAAAGGCTGTTCTGGAAGGTAGGTAGCATAATTATGCTGCTTCTAAAGATACCTCATTTAATGCATTGAGATTAATAAAACATTCAAAGGAGAGACAAAAAATGTACTCAGGATGGCAGATAAAGCAAGATGAATGTTGAAATATACTGATAATAGTTCAATTCACTAATTAGAAATTTGAAATAAACAATAGTTTTAAAAAGTTTGAGGTCAGAACATTTATATTTTACATTTTGTATTATTTCTACCACTTCTATATTTCTGTTTTAAACATTCCATAGTTTCCACATACATATTTATTAATATTTTAAATTATACTAATATAATATTATATTATATAAAATATAATATTTTACATAGTCAATTTTATTACATTTTAAAATAATGTTTCAACACAATTTTATAATAAATAATATTTCACAATGTAAAATAAATGCGGCTTTGATGAGCATTAGTGGTTATCAAAAAACAGTAGTATAATATTAAATAAATCCATTTTAAACATTGAATGATACAATAAAAAATCAGTGCGTTGAATATAATTCAAAAACATTTTGCTACATACTAATTTTGAGTTGAATCATTTCAAACTAAATTTTAATTTGTTAAAAAGGCAGCTGTTTATGTAGGCAGAAGAGGAAAAGTGCGCACTACATTTTTCGAACAGAGCCAAAGCCAAATAAGTCAGAGAACATGAGAGACAAAGCTGACACATTAACTTTTTTCCACAAAAAAAATTACTTTAAAATCAGCTATAATCCATTAAAATGCTGCCTCAGAAGGCAGCTGTTTATGTAGGCAGTGGGCAGCGAAGCAGCACACTAGGCTTTGGACCAGAGCCAAAGACAGGGCAGATAAGAGGCACAGAGAGAAGAAGAGTGAGAGCATTTGTGTCCGTGTACACTAATGAACATTGTCACTGGATGGGGCTGGCAGACGGAGCCAAACAGACAACATTTGCTTCTCATGACTAAAGGATCTGACACGGTCCTGTGCTACACGCTCAGCTCCCTGTAATGCTGTGTTAGCGGAGAGATTATCACAGATGCTCAGCACAGCCCTGAATGATAGCGGGATGCAGGAGAGGGATGGAAAAAGAGAAAAAAAAGCGCCTCCTAATTTGCAAATCAAAGAAATGAGAGTCAGATATTTATAGCCCAAACAGCCTGAGGAGATCTACCCCACTTTTTGGTGCTCCTCGCTAACTTTTTTTGCTGCCCATTGGCATCTAAAACTTACATCTAACATTTGTTGATAGGTAAAAACTTGCAGTACACCCATGGAGGCCCACCCTGCCCTTACAACTAAAGTTTGGCATGATGTTGATGCTTCTGTCTCGTTGAGCAGTCCTGGCATATGCAAGCTGGCAGAAACAACATCCACAACAACAAGCACGGCAACAGGAGACAGAGCTCACCCTGTGTCAACTCCATGACACTGAACCTCCAAACAAAGCACGCAATTAAAGGTGAACTTCTAAGGGGACATGTCCAGCGCTCTGCTATGTAATGCATCAGACACTGGCCGAGGGGGGCGGTGAGTCACACGCGCACCACGCAGTCAGCAGAGCGTGTGCGTGTACATGACACAGATCAGGGATCAGTTGAGATCTCATAGCTACAGTATCATGCAAACACTGAGGTTTCTCGGGGTCAAGCTCTTTGGGTGTACATTGAGGAACTGGTTGAATGCTTTAGACAGTCGATGTTGTGTAGAATAGAGTCTATATCAGGGGTGTCCAATGTACTGCCAATTATTGCTCGTGATTCAATGTCAAATGGCCCGCAGCTTGTCTGTTAATATATATTATATGTGGCCCGCTATGCGTAATTTGCACATTACGCAGTTTCATAATGTCAACACAAGGTGACAGCAACGGATTTCAGGCCAGATGTAGCAGTAAAACGTGAGCAACAACAATTTAATAACTGATAAGTGCTGCTATTACTGTTGCACATGAGAGTTATTAAACACAGGAAATGTGGAAGACTGCGGCAAACAGAGCATTAGTAGATCTGCACAGCAGACAGCACAGCTTGAGCACACAAAATATTCCCCTAGCTTCATAACATAAATAAATGTGTTTACGGACTAAACACATTTATAAAGGCATTCCAGATATCGTAGAAACCATATTGTTACTTTTTACTATGGTAGTGTGGTGCCATGTGTGGTTTTATCTATGGTCATCGTGATCTAAATGTATGGTAATATGGAAGACCAATGGCTATTTTTAATAAAATAAAGTTCCTTTTCAGGAACTCGAACTGCGTCCAAAAACGCTTTGGAAACGCCTCCAGCGTGACCACGCTCTGAAACTGCTATGCAAACCGTCAAACGAAGTGCTGAGACCTTCGGGTGACGTCACCGACCAGGAAGGATAAGAGCACGTGCGAAGTAGTGCACGCCAGCCTCATTCATTCAGCAAGCACTCTCTATGCGACTGTCGTTTATTTCTCTTTACTTTTTAGTTTCTAGTTTAAAAATTAAAAGACTATGTCTGGCAAGAATTTTCAGAAGTGTATGCTAAAAGCAAATTGAAAAAAGACGGGTAATTCCCCTATCTTATGCCTAACCAGACAGATCTACAGGCATCTCTCCGGGTATTGGATACTGGCTACTTCTCCAGAGAGGGAGCGGTCTGCACTTCAGTCTTCTTCCTCCTCCGAGGTGGATGTGGTGAGTGTAGACAGACAGTTTTTTCCTCTGTCTCCGAGAAGTCATTAGCGAGCTCATTGTGTAGTGAGTGTGTCCGCCGAGGCGGAGTCACGGTTACTCTCGTGTGGATCGCACCTGCTGCTGAGGCAGAGTTGTAGCTGCGTTCATGGACTCGCAGACAGATCTGATGGAAGGGATTGAGACGGGAAATCCCCTTTCTTTTTCCCATCTAATTAGATAAAGCAAAAGCATCTCTCTGGGTAAATGAAGCACCGCTGATAACCTCTCCCCGGGTAAGCAGTCTACACACCGTTCATCCACCTCTGAGGAGTTGGATGTAGTTAGTGCAGATTGCAAGCCGCTTTTTCATTCTCCCCGGTCACAGTGATCAGAGACAAGGGTTTTCTTTGAGGAGAATTCCCCTCATATGATCAAGATCTCCCGACAATGTGTGCGAGTCTTGGTTATATGGAGGAACCTTGAGATTCTAAACCGGGCCTGGTTTTGAGGGACTCAGTGTCGCTGCGTCAAACGGACGGTCAACCCGTCCCTCACCAGATAGGGTGGTCATGAGTGGCTGCTTGGCCTGTGGTCAACCACGAGGAGATCTGTGTTCACGCCCCTCAAACAAGCTGGCGCGCCAGATTCTGGTTGGGTCTCAGGGCAGGCTCTTTCGTAGAAAGCAGTCTATGTCCCGAGGCACTTAAATATGGGAGCAGATATCCTGTCGAGACAGGGGCTGAGGCCCGGGGAGTGGAGATTGCATCCAGATGTCGTGCA
>JAUCMT010000068.1:14917557-14951021 GCA_032357475.1 Enteromius thamalakanensis
TAGATTCCATTATATGGGGGAAAATCCTGGAATGTTTTCGTCAAAAACATTAATTTCTTTTCGACTGAAGAAAGAAATACATGGACATCTTGGATGACATGGTGGTGAGTAAATTATCAGCAAAAGTTGTTTTGAAAGTGAACTTCTCCTTTAAGCTTTTTAGAATGTTGAGTTTCCACCACTTGCTAAAACAATGCTCTTGCATACCTTGCAAATCCTGTTTGTCTCATTCTTACCACTTTATCACATACGATACACCTTTTTTCTTTACTATCTCCTTGTAGTTAGTTCCGTCATATGTAAGCGAACTCACCGCTGCTGCACCGAGGGGTGTGCACGCTCTGGGAAAACAAGAGCTCGTGCGCCACTACCAGAGACTCACTGAGGTTTGTCCAAGAAGTCGCTTGATTTGTCGCTAATTGCTTTTTTGGAAAAATGTCACCTAAACCTAAATCTGTGTATTGCGTGGTTACATAATGTGAAGCGTCACGTGATTTTATCCGCGATTAAGACGATAGACCAAAATCGGTTGACAAATTTCTACCGGTTAATTGTGTCTACTGGTATTTTGCCCACCCTAGCATGTCCTAAAAGCAACATTTAAAATGCACAGCCCTACTAATAATGTGCTGTTTCAAATGAATATTGTTCATAAACCCTAATGGAATCAGGTCAGTTCAGCCATTAAAATTATATTTTAGATTCTAAATATTTTCTAGGTAACCTGGAGAGAAAAAAAACAAGACAGTGTAAACAGGCCCAGAATTTCCTTTAGTGGGTTCACACCCCTGCGATGGTGTAAATCAATAGTGAAGGAGAGCGAAAGAGTCGTAACTGAGCCGTAATCCCATTCCCACGGGACTGTTGGAGTGCCATGGTCTATAAAGCACAAGCCATTGCACAAAGCTGTATCTGCCGCGTGCGGCTGGGATCGGGTTTACAGCTTACCTGGCCTCTCTGTGTCGGTCCCTTGGGTAGCGTGAACAGATTTTCTGACAGTCCTCCAAGCAGCCCATAATGGTTGGTTAAGCGAGATTTGATTTCACAGTTCGGCGAATCTGTGCAATCTGTGATCAATGGTGACAAAATGAGTGGGTGTGTTCATTTATATGATTCTCACATGTTAAATTGTAGTAATAATAGTAATAGTGTCACTCATCACATTCGCATTCAGACAGGCATAAAACCGCTCAATGAGTTTATATGAAGTATCTATATTCAGGTACAGAGAAGCGTAAGTAATTGCAGGCCAACTACAATCAAAACAAACGCCTTTGCTTCTTTAATTTCTGTATGAATCTTCCTACAGCTGTCCCTGAATTATGTCTCCAATATTGTGAACAGCTGCATCTTTTAAGGCTACCGCAGGTCTGCAATTCTCTTTCAGGGGGTTTGATCTGATGTATTTCTATTTCCAGTCCTCTCCGTTCACACGCCCGTGTGATGGCATGCCTAATTTATCTTCGCTCACCTCCCTCTGAAAATTCAATCACCCAGGATCGATTTTAGGTTTGCCAGCAAGGATCTAAAAACAGCTCTCTCTCTTCTGCCACTGACAGATCAGTCCCCAAGGGAGTCCCGGTCTAGACCGCACATCCACTGCATTGTCTCTCTCCCCTTGTTCAAGCACTAGGCCAAGGTTCCTTTACCTTTTCATTAAGCAGGACTGCATACACCTTATGACGTACTGTTTCTCTCACTCGAAAACTTCCGAGAGGGCCGGATCTGTGCCGGTCTATTCACATCAAACATACGACTAGATTTTGAACTTCTAAGTACCATACTAAGTATGACAGGAATACCATAATCAGTGAAAAGTACTATTTCTTACTTCATTACGTTGGTTGAATCATGCTCTGTAAATAGAATAGCTGAATAGCAGCATACAAATGTGTAAAAAAAAATAGAGAGAGAAATATCAATAACGTAGCTGTATATCTTTCATAAAACCCTTTTTAGAATTGTTTTAAATGTAACTGCAAATATATATGTATTTTATCATATGTATAATGTTTTATTTAAAGATTTATTTATTTACTTTTAATTTTTTTATTAAAAAGCTTAACGTATATAGCGCCTCACATTGCAGGGATGAAAGTACAACATAAAAAATCCAAAATAATTTAATGAGCAATGTTTATGGTCAATAAACCTCCCTCAAGCTCATCCCTAATTACGATTCATGAACGATTATTTCATTTATTTTTTTTGCCCTCATAGTTCACTGACAAATTTTGTACAGTAAATATACTTGCATATTACAAGTGAGAGATTTTTGAATGAGGGGTGCATTACTTGATTTTAAAACATATGCATGAGGTTATCTTAGTGATCTTGTTATGTCACTATATGGACATGAATCTACTGTAAGTTCGCATCTGGTGTGAACGAAGGGGAACGTAATGGAGTGGGGTCACGTGACTCCACACACAGTAGTGTTTTTAAAGGGAAAGTAATTGAAATAATTGACCTGGAAAAATTTGATCAATTATAGGTTCTGAATGTCAATTAATGTTTTTCTAAAAGACAAAAATATATAATTTTACTAATTTTGCAGCCTGTACGACAAGCTCAAAATAATCATCACCAAAGTCAAGCAAGTGCAAAAGTTACTCAATTACTCAATTTTATTGTGATCATTTTCTTGGCCAAATCCCCCAGCCTTGTATTTTACTTTATTCCATGATTTTCAGCTGTACAGTTGCATCGAAGTTAAGTAATAGGAAAAATTCTCTAGAGTTTGGCAGGACTTTCTTGCTGTCAATGAATCGTCAGTGACACATAAACTAAACTCGCTGGTGAGCAGATCACAGATGAGAGACAGAAACATAGCAACCCAGCCCAGAAAGCAGGCCCAGCTCTATAAAGTTTGTGAACACATGCCATCCACTCTGGCCTAGATTTTCAGCTGCACCATTGAACACTCTGCCTAGTTAAGAGATACATCAGGGACATGCATGCTTAAATATAGTCAAAACATCAAATGAATGTTGTGCGTTTGCATCCTGTAAATTTTACAAGCCGTCTTTAAAACGCCAGACTACGGTAAAGAAATCTTCTTGGGATCTCTCTGTGGTCTCGCAGGAAGTCTTTCATGATCAGAAACAGCATCAGGTTTAAGGGACACTGGAGAAAGAGTGCTCACACAATGTTTCTTTTAATTGCGAATAAAGAGTCGCTGCGCCTAGACTTAGAATTCTTGTAGTGAATAAAAAACTAAGCTACCTTTCAGCAATAAAAAGCCTGTTTTTGACATCCTGTTTCTTTATGGACTGTTTGCTGAATCCAAAAGACTGCAATAAGTCCCACCCCACCCCCACCCTAAAGCGTGCCCATTTCTCCGCTAGGCCCTTGGGTTCCTATTCTTCCACAAGGCTGCCTCTCAATGCAAGGCTGACTGCGCTACAGCCTGCTTTTTATTTTAGCCTGAAGGCTCTTTATAATTTCCCAAAACTTGGTTGCTAATGAGTTGTTCCTCCGTTTCCTGCTTTTTCTTGCTTGAGGTACACAGCAAAAAATCATAAAGTTATAAAGATGAAACACTCAAACCTTATCATCTCAGGCACTGTGTGCTTAAACAAGGAGGTCAATTGTTCAAATTTAACTAACCTCATCATATGAGGTACAACAGTCGCTCCTGTGAGAACAATCAACATCAGGCAAACTTGTCCACCCACAGATCCTTCCCTCTTTTCAGAGAGGTTACAGGAAGCAGTGTTGAGGGTGACAGGAAGAAAATGCAATATAACAATGCATTCATATAGCGACAGGCCACCTAGATGATGTTATTGATGGGTCACACAGTAAAGCCATGCTGAATCACTCATATTCTGACTGACACGGGGTCACTGGGTGTCAGCCCTCACAACAGAGTTCAGTTACAGCATTTTGACAGAAAATCTTATATGGATTTAAAGTGATTGGCTGTATTTTACTGCACTCTATATACAGTATTTATAAATCCTCTGAAAGCTGAATACATTTTTTTTTGCAGAGATGTACAACTATTTAAAAATCTGGAATCTGAGTGTGCAAACAAATCTAAATACTGAGAAAATTGCCTTTAAAGTTGTCCAAATTAAGTTTTAATAAGTTAATTAAGTTTTGATAAATTTATGGTAGGAAGTTTCCAAAATGTCTTCATGGAACATGATCTTTAATTAATATCCTAATGATTTTGGGCAAAAAAAAGAAGAATCGATCCAATTGGTCCAATTGTGGTTCAGAGTCACATATTGCATCTCATGTGCTGAATGTAAACCTGCGAGTTTCATTTTCAGATAATGTTTTAAAGGTGTCTTTTAAAAAATAATAATAATAACAAACATGATTAAATGAAAAATACGAAAAATAAACTGAAAAATAAATAACCTAAACATAAAAATTCTTATTATTATTATTTTTATTGTTGTTTTTGTTGCTGTAAAAAAATTTATTTTAAATTCACATGGTAATCGTGCATGTTTATATTTAATCATTTAACTGAAAACAAACAAATCGAATAATAATAATGTATTAAATAAGTTTGTAGTAAACCTGCACTTGAAGCACTCCCACAAAAGGAGATTCCTCATCACACTGGATGATATCGATACTGTCACACATGTAGCTGGCACCACTGTATTATGACTAGGAGAGATGCGTGGAGTACAGTAAGATACACCATGAGCGCAGCTCATGCCAGCCCCTTCGAACGGCAACTGTTCCATGCATTTTTCATGAACAAGCCTTTTTTATTGACACCAGTGAGCAGAATACCCACCAGTCCCCTCTTGAGCGGACAGGCACTTGCGCTTTGTATACGCAATGCTTCCTTAAATATTTATGGGTGATCTTAATCCTTCCCATTGAGTAGCCGCTGACCACTGATCGGCTGGGTGACCAAATCTCATTTCATGGTCGTTAACTGCAACAGGCTAATTGGAATGAAGCCTAGGCCCCCAGGCAGGGCAGCGTGGGGTGGTAGGGGGGCGAGCTCATTACTGCGCATTTATAGAAACTGAGGGTGAATGCCTTTGACTCGACACACTCAGAATTTCTTCCAAACTGGGCCACGAGTGAGGGGATGAGAGACAATTTTCTAGCAAACGCAGCTAGCTAAGTTACATACACTATATAACATAGCTAAAAGTTCAAATCAAGCGAAAAGCTAGACCGATTTTACCTGCAGATAAATGTGTGCTCAATCTTTCTGACCTCCTTTTCTCACTTCCTCTTCTCCTTTACCTCCTTCCTCTCCGCTTCAGAGCTATTTCTGACTCCCTCAGTCATGTGCCTGCTTTAAGGAGGACAAGGGCACTGAAGATGGCCACTTGCTATAGAGCTGATTCTGGAACTCTCCTTGCTCTGAGCTGGTGTACTTGATTTGAGGCAGTTATGCATTGCTTAATACAGTGATTAATTAGTCTAGCCATGGCTAATAAAGACATAGCCGTGCATGCCGAGGCCTCTATGGTCAAGGTACTGCCATCATTAACCTTGCCTGTTGCCATATCGTATCTCGAGCTGCGCCGAAAGGGCAAAAAAACAGCTGTAATTGCACTAAGTGGGTGAAAATGTGTTTGCAAAGGCTATAATTACTAAACCACACCAGGAAGCCCCACTGAATGGGAAGAGATCGTCACTGATGTTCTGCATATCTGCTGTAAATCGGGTTAAACCAATACATGAAATACAATCCAAGAGTGGAAGGAATATCTTTAAATAATGGAAGAAAAGACTAGGGTGCTCAAACTGTGATGGCTGGCGAAGCATCAGTCGGATGCGACAGAGAAATGGCTCAGGTCCTGTGGTGATGAATTGGGCTATTCGGAAAGGGGATTCTGATATTAATAATACATTGTGATCCTCTAAATTACACATAAAACCACTGCATTTATTATACTTTTATACAATGGCCCAAGGGGTCTGTGTTTGGATGGATAAGCACTGTCCCATTAACCCTTGTTGGAAGATGGCAGTAACTTGGTGTGCCTGTGACTTTTGGAAATAAGTGTTATGCCAAAACCGTGTCTTGCTAAGGCTAGTTTAACTGATATCGTTATTTTTGGAATCATAAATGCACACAAAAAACTTTTTTAAAAATATTTGACACATTTTCCATAATTTGACATTACAGCTTGATGGGAAGTATTATGTTCACAAGTGAGTTTTACCATGAGATTTTTTTTTTTATCATTCCTCATACAGTACATCTCATATTTCAGGCATGCTATTCATTGACAATTGTCTCTTTGGAAACCAGGTACACTTACTTTTGAAAAAATCTTATTAGTACCAAAATTGTTAGTAATTTTTTCAAAAGAATTATAAAAAAGTGTTTATGTTACTATTTGTTTACATAATATTTGATATTATAAGTGGAAAAACAAACAAACAAAAAAAAAATATAGGCTATATCAGTGTTCGGTAATGCGATATATCACGACAATAAATATGTACAGTATTGTTATCATGGGCAATTCAAAATACGGAAAATAGACTTAATTATTTTGAATGCATTTTAAGGGTGTTCTCACACTAGGCAGTTTGAACCGTGCCCGAGTGCGTTTGACTAGTGTGAGTGCTCCGAAACATGCCTGGGCGCGGTTCATTTAATCGTCCCTGGCCCACTTGGAAGAGGTGTGCCAGAGCACAGTTCAGATGGACCAGGGCAAGGTTCGCATGTAGTGTGAGTGCTAACAGTGCTGGAGCACAGAACAGGATGCGTGAAGTCACGTTTTTGCGAAGCTCCAAAACCAACAAAAGCAATAGATCTGTTTAACTGTAGGCATTTCTGAGGGCTGTGGACCACCGCGGATCAAACGACTCAAAATTACTAGTCAAATCACTTTGATCAAATAAACACAGCAGACTCTTAGAAAGTTCTATATATGCGTATTTTTCCCCCCCAAAAAAGCAAGTGCGATGGATAAATGGATAGTTTTCACCAGGTATTATAAACATCCCTGCAAACACTCCTCTCAGAGTCGCTATAAAAATGAATCAGTGACATCTTATCCATTTAAAGTAATTCATAAAAGCTTTAGTAAGGCAGTATTTCTTTTTCAAAAACGTATTGTCTTTTTTAAAACCATTTGTGCTGTTTTTATGACTACAATGATGTCTTATCGGATAACCGTTATCTTTTTCTATTAGCCCTTGTTAAATAGCTGTAAAGGAACGAAAAAACATAAATATCTTTTTTATATCAGTCCAACTTGCGGACAGAGCAAAGCCAAACACTTAAACACATGCCAAATGTGTTCCTACATATCCAACGTATGTTCAAACAAACCGCCGCTATCTGAAACAAATCTGGCCTGATAATAAAACCGGGACTCGCGGCGTGAATCCAGAGCTTTTTCTACAGCACTGATCCACTGCATCACGAGCTCTTCACACCAACAGCTTCCCTTTGTTCTCAGATACCATCTCAAAAGCTTCAGGGGCTTCTCTTGTTGTGCTGCAAATCAATTTCTATGTTGTGAAAGTGTGAAATACATGTGACGTACAGCGTACGGCTATAACCCTAAGAACCACACGCAACCTGACAAGGTACTGTAGACCCAGGAAGTGTGTCCTTTGCAGAGGAGGTTTGTTTTAATGCTTGTATTTGATGTTTTGGGAAATTGTGGACCCCAGATGCTGCTGCCACGCTCCCCATGCCTGGGTGGACATATGCGGGCTGCCTTTGGCACGGCTGTCACAAGCTCCAGCGCTTCTCTGAGCTAACGTGCCAGGGCCAGTCACCATTAGCACAAACACACACGCGATGCCGCCTGGTGCGAGCTGCCAGGGATCAACCTGCTCCAAATATCCGGCGACGTTACCTTGAGCATGTGTGCGGAGGAATGCACAGAAAACACAAACACAAATAATATGCATACACACAGAGCTGTGGGCTGTTTGAGCAGAAGTGTGTGCATCAGCAGTAAGGCGTCCTCATTTCAGTCCTGTGGGCTGATTCACCTCTCCTCGTGCATCCAGTCAGAGAAAGAGAGAGAGGGAAAGTGAGTGATGAAAGAGGAGGAAGAGACAGACTTGCGCGAGGTTACTTGGATAAGTGGGCCACTGCTGCAGCGCAAGACATCAGCATTCAGACGGCATAGGCTTGACTCTCTCACATTCACACACACTGCATTGAACAGAGGCAGACTCGCTCGCTTATGGCTGCTGATTGTCTTTCTTATACACACACAGAGCCCAGCGAAACAGATCAGGACTAAGGATGGGGGGAGGGAGAGAGAAAGAGAGAGAGAGAGAGAGAGAGAGAGAAAGAGAGAGTGTGGCCCTCTGGTGGTCAAACATAAGCACTGCTGATCTGTTACTACTACAGCAAAAAGAAAAATAAATCATGCCTAATACTTTGCAAATATGGTTAACAATTCATGTGTACCACAATAAATAAGCTCTCTGTTGTAGTCAGGAAAACAATGCATGGTAAATGCATGCGTAAACCCTGAATCTGTCCATAGAACACAAAACTGATTACCAAGCATGCTGCACAAATGCTAGTGTGGATAAAGGATACACAACATTTTAGTACCATATCAGTTATTAGCAGAGATTACTGACTATAAAAAAGAAATGAATGCATCCATTATTTTGTAATTCATTTATGTATTCATTCATTCTTTCTTTTTGCGAAACATTCAAAAATAATTTATATATATAAAACTTTAAATGTTCAAATAATTAAAACATTACAATGTTAACATTACTTGTAATGTTTCATGTTAATTTAATACACTTAAAATTGTAAAAAATTATTTGAATATTAAAATATTCATATTTTAAAACATTAATTAAAATACATAAAATAATGATCATATAATCGCAAGGTGATATATGTTAAAATGGATATTATCTGATAGTACCAATTTAAAGAAGGAAAAAAAAAAAATATATATATAAAGTTCATAAAAATATATGTAATTTATATATATATATATATATATATATATATAATATTATAAAGTATATGTACAAGTGTACATTACTTTATATAAATGTTTAATAATATTACTAGTAGGAATATTACAATTTTATATTTAGATACTTAAAGGAATAGTTCTCCCCGAAAAATATAAATTCTGTCATGAGTTACTCATCCTCGAGAAGTTCTAAATCTGTATGAATTTCTTTGTTCTGTCGAACACAAAATAAAGATATTTTGAAGAAAGTTTGTAACCAGGCTGTTTTGGCTAGTATATTTCTTTCCTACCATTGTAAATCAATGGTGACCAAAACAAACTTCCTTTGTGTTCGGTAGAAAAATTGAAATCATACAGGCTTGGAACTACTCAAGGGTGAATAAATGTAAATTTTTGGTTGAACTATTCCTTTAAACAGCATATTTAACAAACTAATTGCTTTAATGTTTATGTTCTATGTTATAATGTTACTAGATTTATTTCTATATTATTTCTAGGTAATAAAGTATTATTGGCCATAACATGAAAATAATTAGAGTCTAACGTCAGAACTTATATAACGTGCATTCTTGAACTACACGCATACTTTGATGATTTTTACACTTGTGTAGAAAAGCTGCTCCCATGAGATGCACTTAAACAGTCTCAATCAAAAGCGCTTTGTTCCTTTTTTAAATCTGATTTGTTTTTAGTGTAAAGATGAGCATCATTTTCTTCAGACAACATCCAGACTTATTGACATGAAGTCAATGCATCAATCCCAACATGAGGTCTGGCATGAAAGACTATAGATCTCCCTCCCAGCGTCAGGGGACTGATAGTGCTCAGCTCATATTGGATTTGATTGGATTTGTTGCTCATTTATGTCAGTGGTGTCAGCCGCACTGTAACAGCAATCCTCTGATTATTGTGCCTCGCTGCATGCCAGATGACCAGAGAGAACATCAATCAGAGCTTTGTAATTGAAACATTCTCCTCAGGAGCCGCCTGTGAGCTGAGGGATGGCGCAGACCCACCACCAGTTTTGAAGGGAACGCTGGGAGCTTGTGTTTGTCATCTTTTGAGGGGTTACTGACATTTTTCTAACACTGACAGGAGAGAAATGACAAAAATTATTGACTTGAACTCAAATCTTCTACATGACCATCACAGATCCAGCATGATCTGAAACCCTGCAGATCAAGGAACTTAAGAGCTCTTCACTTCAAGGTCCTTCTGTCGGTCACTTGAACTTGCCCAGCTTGGGTCGTCATGGTTTACTCAATCATACAAGCAGGCATGCTGAGATTGGTAGCTAAAGGAGAGGCGTTTCTGTGGAGATCTTTGAGAAAAAAGTCTAGAGTGTTTAATTAAAACAGTCATTTAAAATTCAAGCTGGCCAATTAATGAAGCCACTTGGACAGGAAGAAGAGAAGCCTCCTATCTTTCAAGTATCGGCATTTCGTTATACTGGACATCTCAGCAGAGCTGGAGAATGTTTCCTTTGACCTGTAGGGACATCATTAGTACAGCATAAAACCCTGAGCTCTCCACATGCCACGGAGCTCACTCCAAGCAGCCAACACCTGCATCGCTAGCAACATGTGCCACCTGCATGGTACTAAGGAATACCAAGGTTATGAGTCCGATTCTCAGGAAATGCAAATTCTGCTCAAAATGTATGACTGGGCTGTAATACGCCGTGGATCAAATTACCTGTCATATGTGTCAATTATCAATATATCTTTATTAAAATTCTGTTCAATTATAGTGATGTTATGGCAGTAAACTTAACGTATGTGAATGTAAAATTAATATTTAATTAACTAAAAATAAAATAAAAATAGATATAAATTAAAAAACGCAGCTGTGGTTGGCGGAATCGACCATAAAAAACACAGTAACAACATTTGAGGTTTTACAGATTAAGTTAAGTTTACAGTTACTGTAATTTCATTTACTGATATAATGTTAATATACCAAGCTATTAAAGTACTAAAATCTGTTTTGTATTTTTGAAATACACTGATAAACACCAAATGAAGGTGGTGGTGAGAAAGTCACATGATGAACTAAAGCTCATCACCAGCAGCTTTTAAATAGTAACAAATATAGAAGGAGCTCAGTGTCATTCACACAAACACTAAACACCATCATGGTGAGACTTATTAAACTGAAATATCCAGTAAACATTTATTTAACTGTATTGCATGTAACATACAACCCTAATAAACATAACTGATGAGAAAAAACAGATATTTCAAAGAAAAAAAAACGTTTTATTTATATTACACTATTTACACATTTATGAGCAGTTGGCCCAACCCCTGACCCCAAAACTACCATTTGTCAATAAAATTCAAGATATAACAAGCGGAACTACCGTCATCATATATTTAAAAAAAAAATTATATTCCAAGTCTTCCGAAGGTAAAACAAATGATTTGTGAGAGGAATAGACGCAATCGCCATCTTCCTTCAGCTCTTCCTGTGTGCTGCACTGTTTCTGCAATTTAAAGATGCCACCAGAAGAAGCCTTACATCATCTAAGGTTTATTTTATTGTACATCCCTTTGGTCTGCTGCTTGGTGGTTGTAAGGTGCTTTATAAATAATGTTGAATGAATGAAAAAAAGTGGGTGGGTTTAGGGTAGGGGTAGGTGCTCTAATGGAAGCAATTAAACCATTAAACCAGCAAACCATTAAATTTCTAAAAACAACAATGGACCTTTACAGCAAAAAATTTAAAACCTTGACCGTCAAAAAGTGAAACCAACTGCCAATATGTGAAAAAACAAAAAGTTTGATCAGTCATTTTTTCTAAGAAATGAATATTTTTATTTAGAAAAGATGTATTAAATTGATCAAAAGTTACAGTAAAGATATTGATAATATTACAAAGTATACTGTTTCAAATCATTGCTGATCTTTTGAACATCATATCATCAAGTCAATCAAGTATATATAGTTAGATTCCTCAGCAGCAAATCTGCATATTATGATGAATTTTTGAAGGATTGTGTGACACTAAAGACTATAGTAATAGCTACTAAAAAATCACAGAAATAAATTACAGTTAACATACAGTATACTCAAATCCAAAAAGAAACCATTTAGTTTAAACTGTAATAACATCTCACAAAATCACTGTTTTTACTGTATTTTTGATCCAATAAATACAACCTTCAAACAGCAGTGAATATATATTGCAAATAGTCTTATAAAGTAGTCAACATTTGAAGTAGATCAAAAAAGTTCATCAAAGTTCTCCAAAAGACAAGAACTAATATTGGCTTTAGGATTTAGGAAAACTTTGAACCACTTCAAATGTTGACTACTGTAATTATTTTGGTACCGAAATGTCATTAACAGCCATCTAAGGTCTTTAATCTTTAAATGATTCACAAAAATATACAGCTTTTTCTATTCATACACCATATGTAGAAAACAGTTTGTGCTCACAAGCTTTTGCTTTGCTTTTATTACGACTGTCTGCTCAGAGATTGTATCTTCTGTGAAAAAAGCGAAACCCTTGAATGATCATGGCGTTCTGTCTCGTCTGCCTGTCCCAATCCGCCTGTTACGGTTTTCCCAGAGGCAGAGAAGAGATTGGCTTATGCTGTCGGAAAGACAAAAGCAACAGCAGCTAAAAAAAAAAAAAATCAATAGACTTAACATGATTTAATGAGATGGACTTTTGTTCCCCTGATGGTAGGGAGTCCTAATAGAAATGTCTTGCATCTTCAGCAATTTCAATTGGAAAGAGTTCAGAAACTCCGTCCCACCACAGAAAACTAAAATGAAGAGTGTCATTTTAAAAGGGCCCAGACATCTCCAGGAAAAGCGAAACAATGACTAATTGAAACAGCTATTAAAGTGTTCAGATGCCAAAGGCTCAGCAAGCAGTCTGCAGACTTTCAAATGGATCTTTTTATAGCATGTTCGAATGTCAATGCAGCAAACACGCTAAAAATGGCTGTGAGTTGAAAAGTGCAGAAGTATCAAAGCCCTCGCACGTGTTTACACAGATGTAATGCAATCCCTCGACTCTTGCATGTAGGTAGGCGGCAAAACTCCAACTGTTCTCAATGGGAGAGCAGCCACATATGTATGAGCTGAATTATTTATCAGGCAAGAATTGCAAAATAAAGCAAGTCAGCAAAACGGCGCTCCGGCTTTCGATACGGCTGGCGTCGGAACAGGCATGTGATCGGCGTGTGAATGGCATGAGAGCAAAATAAAAAGAGGAGAGGAAAGACAGTCGGAGACGGAAACAAAGAGGATGGAGGCTGATCCAGCTGTGTTGATAATGGATGAAAAGTAGCAGCTGGAAGCGGTTATCACCCCGCACTGAGTCCCAGATGAGATTCATCACTCACACGCACACGCATGCACACATGCATCGGCCCCTGACAAACACATTATCAAGGTTATTCTCTCACATTAGCAGCCAGTGGAAGCAACCGATAAATGCTCCAAAATCATCAGGGGCTGCGCAGAACACGAGGAAGACAAAGAAGAGAGAGAAAGGTGCAGGTAGAAACAAAACCTTGGCTTTGTTTCCCAACAAAAACAGCAGTTAGAAAAAGAAACAGATTATATAGCGAGCGAGAGCAGTGGTGGGAAAACAAAACACGGAAAGTCAGTCTAAAAAGCACAGCTGAGAGAGAGAGAGAGAGAGAGAGAGAGATGGGGTGGGCAGTAACTGCACTGCAGCAAGCTGCACACAACTTCTCCCTGCTCAGGTTATTCAACTAGACGTGGGAATGTGGGAATGGGGAAAGCAGGAGCCGCAGCAGTAGGATGGAACTACAACAGAAATCATATTCTGCTTGCAAATACAGTTCTAGTTTTTTGAACGCTCATTTCAATACTTTTGAGAAAGGCAAATTTAAAATGTCAGTTGATGTGACTACTTTAGATAAATTGAGTAGAACAAAACTAATAATTTTTTACAAAGCTAATAATACACATGGTACACATGATCACTCAACTCTGATTGAAACTGGACTTTTTATACAAAGGTTCACACTTGTGATTATAAGTTGGATTTATTTGACCATATTTTTTGCTTTCTTTCTATGTCCTTTATATCCTCCATTCATCATGCTCGTGGACCACTGCTGTTGTCAAAGAATGTTTAGTTCATTGTTTAGAATTGTTTTCAAAGAAATAACAAAAAGGTAATTAAAAATAGGAGTTTATACATACAGTACATGTATGGCAATTTTGAAAAATGAATGAAATGATTTGATATCTGTTGACAAAGCTAGCTGTTCACTGTTTCCCCAAAGAATCGTTTGCAAACTATACAGTAAAAGTCTGTTTAGAAATTCAAGGATTCAGTGTTCACTGCACAAAAGAAGATATTTTGAGGATTGTTTGTAAGTAAAAAACCTCTGATTCCTATTGTCTCCCATTTATTTTTTTATACTATTGAAGTCAATATGCATCAGCAATTGTTGGGTTATCGATATTCTTCAAAAAATATCTCCTTTCTTGTTGAGAAGAACAAAGAAATGAATGCAGGTTTAGAACAATTTGTGGGACAGTAAATGATGACAGAATTTTCATTTTTGGGTGAACCATCTCTTTAAGCTGTGCAGTTCTCAACTTCAGAATAAAAGCATTTCTAGTTTCTTGTTAGCATGACATGGACAAAAAGATTATGCTCATAAGCAGACGACTCACTGATTTGATAGTTTGACTCACTGATTCAATGATTCAGTTAACAGCTCACTAGAGGAGAAATTTAACAGTGAATATTGAATTGTAGTCTGTTTCCCACACAAAGCCTTTTGAAAAAGTCTTTTGAAAATTTGGATTATAGATTATAGTATTTGCATGAAAAATTAAGATTTCTCAGATTATGTTTTAAAATTAAATAAAGACGGCGCAAGTAATTGAAGACAGAAATATTATGTTGGTTGAACTATCCCCTGAACACAACTCCTTGGTATATATATAAGGCATATATTTGCTATAAGGTTTGATATATGTTCTTAGAAATCCCCTCAGATACAAAGCAGCTAGATAAATCAATAACAGCATTGATTTCAAGGGCAAGCACGCACATGTCCATAAATAATAAAAGCCCAGTGGCAGTGGAATCTGCAGCAGCGGGTGGCCAGGAGCTGTCCGTGGTCCTGAAAAAAAGCTCCCTATAGGAAACACAGGGCTCCATCAGTCTCAACAGGGGTAATGGGGGGAAAAAAGAATGATCAATACTACTTATCAGTCACCTGGCCATAACTAGAGCTGGGACCCAGAGCCTATTCTTCCAAGACGTGATTGATTAAGCTCTAAGAACAACGATACAACACAATGTTCCTTTTACAGCTGAACTGCGTTGCATGCATAAATAACAGTTTGGCTCCCGCTGAACAAAAGCACTGCTGGTGCAGGGAGCCAGTGAGAAGCATCAAAGCGCTGGAGGAGGAGGCTTTGTTGTACCGTGTGAATGAGGTCCATGTTCTGGAACGTGTTAGAATCCTCTACAGGGGTTTGGTGATTCTCTGGAAGTTACATTTTTAAGAGAGTCTCAATTTTCCTTCGCTTGTGGAGATAAACTTAGTGTGCAGCTGTAATCAACCCCACGACAATATGGCACTGTCAACAAGTACTACGTCCCTTCTCGTTCCAATTCTTTTCGTCATATATATCTCCTAACGTAACACAAAAAGGGATCGAACTGAGATAATCCCCAGCAGATATACACTAATGGAATTTGAGCGTCACTCCTATTCGCAAAGTGTTGACTTTTTAACAATGGCTAAATTCAGATGTGATTATTTAATCTCCTTTATGTCATTCCCAACCTTTATGAGTTTCTGTGGAACACAAAAAAAGACACTTTGAACACTGTTTTGAATGTTTTTTGTTTGTTTGTTTTTGCTATACAAAGAATGTCAGTAAGGTCAAAAGAACACAACTTTCTTTTTCAAAGTTTCTTCTTTAGTGTTGCACAGAACAAATAAATGCATACAAATTTGGTCATTCCCTTTTGAGTCACTCCTTCCAAAATGTCTGGCTCCATTCCCATTTTTTTCAGTCAAATCATCAATAGTCTTCTAGAAATAAAATTCCACTCATTTTTTCCATAAATAGGACAAAAATAATGTAATTGTACTAATTTTCACAATAATGTATCATTCCAAGACCAATGAAAAGGTGTGCGACTGTAATACGGTGTATCTAATCCTATAAGCTTCTGTAGAAATAAGTTTGAAATCAGAAATTTCAAGTTTAAAATTCCCAGAATTTCCAGTAAAAAAATGCATTACCCATAATCCACCAATCAAAGTAGTTACTGTTACCTTAGAAACACAATATACAAGAGCACTACAATACCAACCCACTGCAATCAATACAAGTAAGTCTCATTTTTATTTTAATTTCATGTATAGATTCATTGTTTTCAATAAAAAGAAAACATAAATTGGCTATAAATTGTGTTAAAAATATTTCATTCTAAAAAGCTCAGATTTTTTTGTTTTGTTTTAAATGTTTTTTTGGCTTCGAATTCTTTCTTTTTTTTAAGCAATTGCAAAATTAATAAAAACAAATGGAATTGAGAGATATTTTCTGTAATTCCTATTCAAAAAATGTATAAGAAAAAGACTTCGCACAACCACAGCCTGAACAAAAAGCCAAACAAAAGCATGCACTGTTCTTAAAGGGGTCATACGGTGGTACACGCACTTTTTCAAGCTGTTTGGTCTGAAATGTGAGTTGGGAGTGTGTGTACACAACCACCCTATAATGCTAAAGATCCACAAGTATTTTTATTAAATAAAAAGAAGAATAAGTTGCCCCTTCTGAAATCAAGCCATTCTCAAATGCATGTCGGTGAGGCCACTCCCACAATAGTTGATTGATAGCAGCCTGTTACACAGACTGGACTGGTGTCTTACCTCAGACCCCCCCTGAGTGAGCCGTCATCAGACCGAGATGCAGAGACAAGCAAGACTCCTAAGAGATTGAGATGTTTTGTTGTTGAGTGTATTAATGAACATAGCAATAGTGATTTACTCCCGACCTCTGAGTGACAGAAGACTTGGAAGATTAAGTTACGTTTGGTTCTGAAGGGAAACGTGCCCTTGATCAACCGACATGAGTTTATGTTCGCGCGAATCATTCTTGATCCAGCCTCACCTACAGAAGCAGTGAGTATAAAGTCTTAATCTTTGCAAATCGCCTTTCCGAATAATGTGCTAATTAGCAAGTTTCACTATGAATATGGCTTAAAAAAGATCCTCATAGAGTGCCTCGGAAAACAGGGGCGGGGCCAGCGGAGCTTGGGAAGATTTAAAGGGGAAATATACTGAACAGAGTGATTTCTAAAGATCTGTTTTGACGGTAAAATTAGCGTTTCTTACACTATCTTTGAGAAATTTTAAAGCAATATATATTACAAACTTTCCATTAAGATTCTAAAGAATAGTATAATCTAATAATCATAATAGCTTGTAGAAAATTGCCATTGTAGGACCCCTTTAAATTTTCGAAATGAACGCACAGTTTAACTGAGAAACACAACAGCTTCTGAAAGCAAAATTAACTGTCAAAAGTGCCACATGTTGACTTTGAGTTCACTCAAAAATGAAAAATCTTCATTTGCAAGCCCACTTTCATTCTTGAAGGGAAAAATAAACAGTTTTTCCCTCTCCTTCTCTTCGGATGACCACACCCTCTGTTCCAGCATACATCATGTCTAGCCAGTATTTTACACCCCTGCTGTTAGCACTGACTAAGCTGTGTTTCTCTGCCCATTCATTACCAGCTACACAACAGCACTCCTGCTGAACATCACGCACACACACACACACAAGCAAAGCAGGGTTTCACAAACATGGCCAGTCACCTCATCAACCCATAACATTCTCTCATACCAACATTCAATTACCCCCGCAATAGGACTCTCTTTGACCTGCATGTACACTAGCAGCTGCAAGACTTAATGAGATATTATGATACTGTTGATTTTGCATTATCTATATTACAGCACGTTTGTCCGAACGCTGACTGCCAGCTAACTAAATCCAAAATCTGCCAACAGATGATTTCTCCCACCAAGCACCTAGATGATGAATAAATTACCCCTTGGTCCTACATCGATTCTCTTTTAAATGACAAACTACCCACTGATGTCCTCCATAGTCTCCTACAAATAGAGTTGGAGACTGCGTTTGGTCTCACAGTAGCTGATCAGATGATATCCGCAAGGGTTTAAATACATTAACAGTAATTAGGTGGGATTATTAAAAAAAGGTTGGATGGAATATTTTTGGTGCAGTGAGCACAACCTGCTCTTCATCTTGCTCCATTTTAAGGAAGGCAGGGGTGACGTAGGCAGCCTCCGAGGTTTTGTGAGGTACATTTCACACTTTCACCTTCAAGAATGTGTGACTTTGTTCTCAAAACTGGTCTAAAAGTTTGTGTTGTCATCTAACACCACTAATTATTTGCTAACGACACTGTGTATTAAAAATACTTCATTTATCTAAGCACTCATTCTCATGGTTTCCCGGTCTTTTCCTCGCACAAATCTATCAAGTGGATTAAGAAGAATTGAAATAAAATACTTTAGTCGACTTTTATAAAAAATATTATGGTGCTTCACCTAATCATGAAGCTTAACATCTTCACTTCTCATTCATTTTCATACTGCAAACATAGCCAGGAAATGAATTCAAAAATCCTCTTTTTGACAACAATGAATGAAAATCATACAGGAACATGAATAAGTGATGTTTAAAAAAGCTTTTTTTTTTGGTGAACTATCCCTTTTTTATAAAGTGAGAGCTACAAATCTTTAGTATTAAAATAATTAACTTTATTCAAAAAAAAAAAAAAAAAAGTGTAAGTAATGCAATATTAATTCCTAGACTTCCCACCTAAGGCCTTGGGTATAATTGCAAAAATATGCCAAATTTTAGGATGAGCTGCTAAATTATAGATCTGTCAGAGAGCCCAAATTATGTTTTAAAAAATGTATGGTTTTTCCAAGCAGGATGGTGAAGTTTGTATGGCAAATTGCAGGTAAATTAATAATAAACATCAGCGAAGTGTTCAGCCGAGTGCAAATAGCATCCACGATCTGAGCAATAGGACCCCTGTCATCTCTGACCTCTGGCTGATATCACAATATAGAGTTTAACAAGATAAATCAGCAATAATAATACGACATTTCGTGAAAATTACATCTGATCTTGATTGCACCCTGGGCAGCCCTGTTGGCTATGTCTGCATCTGATTGTGCTGAAAGAATGGAATGAAAAGTCAAATTTGAGCACATGGTGATTTGGATACAGGAGAAGGGAGGCTGGCAGTTCTTCTGCTTGTCCTGCACCTCATATTGGCTGGAAGGATACGAGAGGAACAAGTCATTTAGACAGCACCAATGAGCACTTGGGGACTATGACATTTCTCTCAACTAAGACTGGAAACAGATATACAAGATATCATATACTGTGCAATGGGCTACAGTGAGAGAAACACTACACCGATTCCTGCACTGGGAACAAAACTGTTTACAAAACTAAAAAAGTTCATGTATCACAGAATTAATATACTTGAATATGCTTTATGAGGCAGTTTCCTGAACAGGGTTTAAGACTAGTCCTAGATTCAAATAAATGTTAAGAGCTGTCTAAACTGGAAAAAACTTGCACTGAGATATCTTAAAATACATTATTTCCATTGTTTGGTCTTTAAATGCTCACAGATAATGCATTTTTTAAGACATTTTTTTTTAAAATTCTTAAATATCCTAAATTAGCAAAGGTCTAGTGCTGGCTTAATCTAATCCCTATCTGGCGCTATATGTCTATTCTCTTTTAGATATGCTTGGGGATTTCCTGCTTCTTAAACACACTATAAATACAGACAAATCCTTGTTGCTAACTAGCAGAATTACCAATACACAGATACAAAATATTTCAAATATATAAACTATATTTCATTTAGAATAAATACTAGTTATGCATGTGTGTGTGTGTATACATATACACTTACTATATATATGCATGAAATAATATGGAATAATATTTTCAAAGTATTCAAATATGATCACAAGAATGATATTAATGCAGAATTGTCATTATAACAGCAATTTGACCATTACAATATTTATTATATATTTTTGTACATCAGTAAATATTTCACAATTTTTTTTTTTAAATTGTACATATAAAAATCCATGTGTATGTATATATTTATTAGTGCTGTCAAATGATTAAACATGTCAAACGCATCCAAAAAAATGTGTGTGTGTGTGTATATATATATATATATATATATATAAAAAATTATTTATTTATTAATTTTTTTTTATGGCAGTCTGTATGGCAAGTGGTTAATTTTTTAAAATCACACACCAAACATAACAGACTTTTATGGTTAGAGGAAATATTGTTGAACAATACATCAAAACTACTGGTGCCGCCTTTAAGTTATTTCAGCGAGAGGACCCATAAAATAAACAAAGGCTTTTAAAGCTTTTTAACACAGATACACCAGGACACACTGTGGTAGTTTAACCCTGCTGCAGCACTAATAGTCCTACACTTGTGTCTAAAAACAGCTTTGAATGAACATATAAGCTACATCTTTCCTCATTATTAGTCAGGGCCACGACCGCACATTTCTCCCTCTCCCGGTCACACACACAAAACAGAAAGAGATTATGGATCCAACAGCCACATCAGCTTCTTTTCCTGCTTCGTAAATTCACATACTTTTATTCCCTCATTGTGTCTTAGAGAAAGAGCCAGTCAGCTAAAGTCAGCCATAAGCAGCAAAAAAAGGGTTACGGGTACAGCAAGAATTCATACAAACAGCTCGTCCTACAGGACTGTGTCTATGCGTCGTATTTCCCACAGATATAAATCTTCCTCTTGCAGAACCCTCTTTTTTCCCCTCCTAATCTAGTCATCTTGGATATGGTGAGAGGAACGGATAAGATCATTTTTATAATTTAAAAGTGCAAGGCTTATAATTAGTTTTAAAGGAGAGGAATATGTGACCCAGTTCATCTTAGGATTAAAGTGCACTGGACAGTTTATGAAGCAGAAAGAAAAAAAATTGCTGTATTAATCAGGCAAAGTGCAGCAGTGAGGCATGTCAGTCTCAGAGACCCGCATTTTCTTGTCTGGAGACGTTCCAGAGGCTTCAGAGAAAAACGGGCTCAGTTTATTTATTTACAGCCCCGCATATATGAGAGCGATTTAGCTGCTCTTGTGCCGCCGATGTGAGTGTAATGTTAAAAGTCGATATGACGGTGTGATTTATATTCCCAGAGCCCATTACCTGAGTCCCCTGGCAGCATTTTACAGTGACGGTGACGTCCTTTAAACACCATTTACACTGGCCCCCCAAAAATGTGTCCCTACGGTGCACAGATGCTTCCTGCTCCGTCAGGCACATCGTCAAAGGGTTTGCTGGAAGACAAGTAGATTAATTAAAAAAGGGATCCTGTGCAAAAAATTGCCATCAGCATTCAGTACAAGCAACCTTTTGTACCTCTTCTGCGGCATGGCCTTGTTTTAATCAATGCTGCTGTCACAAGACCTGGAGGCTGGAAATATATGAATGGCCATCTCTTCATTACCATCATGAAAACAAACGGTATCAATATCGCATTTAATAATGTTTCTGGACTGGTTAAGGGTGACCTAAAAAAGCTAGAGGGGGTTATCTGAATGTAGTCTATCACTCTCATAATTCACACTCTGTCTCGCAGCAGGAGGTCTGATAGGAGTGTTAGCATTTGCAGTTCATTTTTTTTTAGGGATGTCTTCTGGAACATGTTAGATTTAAGGTCTAAATTTTATAGGGCTGGGTAAAAATAACTGGTTTCCCAAATGATTTAAGTAATTTTAATATGGAATTTCAAAATGAGATGAGAAGTGGCTGCTTGAACTTTTGTTTGTTTAGCTCTGCCCTTTACTCAAAACTACACTGTTTGGGTCATGTTGGTAACTTTTTGAGTTAATATTTTCTAAATTGAACCAATTAAGAAAAAAAAAATAACTGTGACCAACACAAACGAAACTGCCGTCAAATCACAAAAAAAAGACTCTTATAAGCTAGTACTTCTTGAGGCATGGCCACAAAAAAATGGTCCAGTTTCCATTTGTCAGTGGTCTAGAGATGTATGAAGCACAGCTCACACAAAGTCACTTTTAAACCATGACCATTTTGAAAATGAGTAAAATCTTAGCGGGGAACTGTTTCATCGTCACGTGAAACTCCCAATCGCATATATTCCTAAAGGAATGGAAATCACCCATAACATTTTGCAGAGTTAACCCCCATTCACACCAAGAGCTATAACTATAAAAATAAATATACAGATAATCTTAATGTCCACAACATATATGCATCTGCCATTTTAAATTTTCAAGCTCAACATAGCAGTATTGATTCTGATAGGGTGTTCAATTTTTATAGTTCATCAGCTAGAAAAAATCGTTCTGAAAGTAATCCCAATTATATAATTTCTCTGTGCCTTGATCATTATAGTTGTTGTGTGGACCTTTCTTTTTTTAATACTGAGAGCGATTTATAGAACAAAATATTTTTATTGTTCTTTATAGTTATCGTCTATTGGGTGAACGGGCCTTAACGGTAAATGAGACTACACATTTAGTGAATCAAAAACAAATGACAATACGAATGTCTTTGTTATGAACCAGTTCTTTTAAGCAAATCAAAAGTGCACAACACGATTAGTGCTGTCTGATTTATGAACAAATGATTTGTGTCAGCTGGTTCTTTTAAGTGAATAAAAACATAAACACAACCAGTGTATCCTGATTCACAAAACACATTCCTCTTACTAACCAGTTCTTTTTAAACAGCAGTACTAGCAGTACTAGCAATGTATGCCGATTTACAATTTTGACTCTAAATACAGAAGGTCATTCCTATAAGCTAATCAAAAAATTTTATATATTTGAAATCAACAAATTTACAAATGACTCCTTTGAACCAAAGAATCAAAAAAATACAACAAAACCAATGTAGTACGATTCACAAATAAGTAACTCTTACCTTGATTCTCAAACATATTAGTCTTACAAACCAGTTCTTTTGAAGGAATAGTTCATCCAAAAATGAAAATTACCCATATTTTACTCACCCCGAAGCCATCCTAGTGTATATGACTTTGTATTTTCAGATGAACACAGTCAGAGTTTGTAAAAAACATATTCCTGGCTCTTCCAAGCTTGGTAATACTGGTGGATAGTGCCCGTTATTTTAAAGCTCTGTAAATCGAATATATAAACGCACATATTGTGTCATAAAACTAATATACAGTATACACCTTTGGGGGGTTATCACATGTCCTCTGAAGCAGATGGGTTTTTGTAACAACACTTGTTCTACTTTTAAAATGACATAAATAACTGACTAAACGCCAAGTTCTGGCTTCTTGGCTGACTTCTGACTCGACGTACGATGTATGACGTAAGTTGCGTCATACTTTGAGTCATAGGTCACTTCAACTGTTTTTCTGAAAAATTAAAGTAATACACACCTAAGGAGGCTTCGGTGTGAGTAAAGTATGGGGTAATTTTCAACAATTTCTTTAAACAAAAAAAAAAATATTTAGTGTGAACAATGTTGGACAAATAATTCTTTAACCAATTCTTAAACGGTTCAAAAGTTCAGTAACTGATCTAGAATTATTTCCTGTACAATGTACAGCATTACTGACAATATACGCAGAAGAAACAGAACTGAATTTATTCGGAATTGGAATCAGAAACCAAATGAAAACCATTGAATCAGTATGGAATTGAAGTGGAAAATCTGTATGGATATGTGCTCTAATAGCTAGCGTAGATGAGTCATATAGACCTGGTGGATTTAGGAGGGTCTGATTCAGGTGGGCTGGTAGTTTCTGCTCTGTAGATTGAAGCCCGGACTAACAAGTTCTGTCATAGACGTCAGAGTAGGAGTAATGGACATGCTGTTTTCACAAGGTCGGCCCCACCATGAGGCCAGACAACCTTGAAGATAAGAACAAATCCTTTAGCGACGAACGGCCACCCACCCCATCAAGCAGGGGCTATATGGTACAATACAAAGAGAATCGATACCAGGCAAGGGATGAAGTAATGACTCTCCAGGGCATGGACCGAATCTGCACCAAACCTCTAAATAGCAAACTAAATACGAAAGGGAAAAGAAAGAAAGTCATACTGCAGAAGACTTCTAAATGCTTCATTTAGCAGCATTGGCTGGACGCTTCCACAACAGTCTATGAAACGCCAGGAGTCCCACACCCTTTTCTCATCTCTTAACTCCAGTCATTCATACACATCCTTCAATTCCCACAATCCCTCCCCTCATTTCTCTCTTCTGTTCCCCATACACACCACAGCTTTTATCTTGACTACGCCACCACCTCAATGAAGCAGGAGAGCAGCCTGCAAAATCAGCCTGGCACCCTTGAATGACTCTTCTGGCGAATCATTGATTTTGTAATTCTCATGGTTTCCCTGGCAAATCTCCCAGTTTAAAGCAATCATCGCTGGCTTTTAGTGAGGGAACATAGGAGGAGGTGTAGAGCCATGCGGCTTAGCGCACTTTACTGCAGTGACTAATGATTCAGGAATAACGTAGGCCTCTGACTATCCCGAACCCACAGAGGACTTCAGACAGACAGCTGCTTCTGAAGAGCCTGCAGGCGGACGCGGGTGATGCAAGTCTATGTATGGCTTCCATTTCTTCCAGAAAGAAGAGGGTGGCATGCATAGTGACATTTCAATAGATGGTATGTGCGAGGGAGTTGTGGCGTGTATGTGCGAGCCATTTTTTGCCACTTAAAAAAGAATAGTTCACCCAAAAAGGTTGTGTCATCATTTATTCACTTTTCCAGCATTTTGGTTACAAAAAGTTATGTCATTATTCACAGTTAATCTAGCCCTCTAGTTTTAACTACTGTGCCCATATACATTAAGAGTCAAGTATGGTTACATGCACTTCAAATGTAGTCATTTGTCCTTTAAATGCTTAAGTCCCATAACTGTACCAATATGTAATGCTTGCAAAGTTGTAGTTTCTTCCATACACATTGCATACATACAGTCACAAGAATAGTCACACTGTAATATAAGAACCAATTCTGACTATTAACTAATTAATAGCATGCCTATTATTAACATAATGGCTGTTTATTAGTACTATAAAGCACACATATTCTGTATGACCATATTCTATCCCTAATCTTACCCAGTCAGGCTAAGTCAGCCTACCCAAACTTAACAACTACCTTACTAAATATTAATAAACAGCAGATTAGGATTTTATTGAGGCAAATGTTGTAGTTAATGGTTTGTTAATAACAAGAATTGGACTTGTTTGATGCTAATGAATCATTTCTAATTATTATATAACCACTTTAAAACTTTTTGAATTGTTGCATAAGAAGTTCAGCGCAATCATGTAAAAGTCGTTACTGTGACTTTCAATCAATTTAATGCAATTTAAGCTGACTAAAAGTATTCATTTCATATCAAATATATAATGTATAATGCAGAGCATGATTCATAAGAACTACATTAATGGTGCTGTTTAGTTGCTTTCGAATCATTTTTAAAGCTTGTCAGCTCCCATTCACTTCAGTGAAACAATGAGAAGGAAAGTAAATGATGACAGAATTCCCATTTTTAGATGAACTATACCTTTAATGAATAAAATAAGGATGTGTAATCAGATCAGTCGACAGATGCTTGACGGATCAGGAGGACTATGAACTCCCTCAGGGGTAAAAACATGAGCCTCTCTAAACTTCAGTGGGGTCAGTCAGTGAAGTATCACAGCCCAACACACCAGCCCCATCACTTTATGAGATGAGAGAGAGCTTTATGTCACCCTGAAGGAGCCATTAAACATCTTTTAAGCCCTGCAGAGAAACACTGTGCAACACACACAGGAAGACTCACTGTCATGCCAATGACCTAGTCTACCTGCCAGACGGCCCTAGTACCAGCCACTCTAGTTTAAGAGCCCAAGGTCCGCCCATATTCAGAGCCAGAGAGGAGAGGGGAGCTGGCACTGTCCAAGAACCATTAATAATTACGCAGTATAAGAGGGAAAAGGAGCCCACGGGGCACACACACACACTCCAAAATACACACAGATAACCACAGCACTCCGCTTTATACACACACACACCCCCCCTCACAAACTCACAAAACACACATGCCGTCTCACAGCCTGCGAGCGACAGATAGAGTCTCTCCCATTCATCATCGAGGCCAGGCAGAGGCCGCACACTTTACTGGATGGGTGAGGTGATTTTTTTCTACGGCCAGAGGAGAAGAAACATCATTCTCGTCATTTGTGCCACCTACAAAACAAGTGGCAGACTCTGTCGCCACAGATACTGTGCCGCACTGACTTCCACCTGCAGATAAAAGTGCAAGAAACACGATAAATAGCAAAAACAAGATTGAAAGACCTGCTGCTTTGCTTCAAACACCCCCATAACCTCTGCTGAATGTTAAGGTCCTCTGCAATGCAAAGAACACGCTAGACAGAAGAAGAGTGCAGAACCCGTCCTTGATAAGTTCTCAACGGCTGCGTGGCTCCGAAATAATAATACAGAGTTTACTGTGCATAAAAACCTTCCGCGAGCCTTAATAAAAAGCCATTTAGCTTCTGTTTTTTTTAAAGTGATGATTACTGCAACACTGCTAAGAGGTCAAGGCTCGACTGGCTAGCACAGTTTTATAGGCACTGCTGGTGAATGGCGTAAAAACACTATTTAGACGAAAGCATATTTTTCCATTCAAAAACCATCTTTGTTTTTTAACTAAACAAAAAGAACACAGCTTAAAATAATGATTAATTACTATTAATTTATAATATTTATTTATTAATCACTAATTATTGTAATTTATATGGACTGTTACATGTTTTAAATAATATACTGCATGGAAAAATATATTAAATAATTATTGAAAATTATTGAAAATTAAAAAAAAAGTTAATTGAAATTATTCTATTTCAAATAGGCCTAAACGTTTTTATTAATCAAAGTTTCTTGAGCAGCAATTTCACATCGCCTATTATAATGAATTCTAAAGGATTGAAATTTGAAATTTATTACATTGAAATTTTACATTTTAATAATATTTCACAAAATTACTACTGTTTCTGTATTTTGGATTAAATAATACAGCTTTTTTCAGAAATGAATTCAAAAAAATCTAAACTTTTATTTAGACTTTTATATTATAGAGTGTATATACATATATATGAGTGTGTGTGGGTGGCTGTAGATTTTTATTTAATGTACCTGTTTACCTGTGTGCAATTTGTTGCATTTACAGCTCAGGTAATTGGCTTTTGTGTCAATGGACTGGCACAGATGGCAGATTTCCAGCTGCATACTACTAGAAATCCTCGCAGAGCGGTTGCCATTAAATAAATGGAAAAGCTAACTGAAAACTTTGTCCAGGTATTACAGTTGAAGCTCTCCTCGCACGAGGTCTGGCAGAATCAAGGTAAAAGGTACCAAAAGAGCTCGTTCATCAAGACACAAAACTTGTCTGTTACAGAAAGCTTCGCCCAAAACCAGAGCGTGACTTGTGACTCAGTTGTGAGCATTCGTCAGTGGCAGACACCTCCAGAACATGAAGAACAATCTATTTGCAGCCGCCAGATGCATCTGGAGGTGTGTTGACCTCACTCACAATTAATCTGCCAGGGACCGACAGGCTGGCTGACGTTGAGAAAACGTGAGGGAGACGCACTCACACAATCAGTGGAGGCCATCGCATTGTCTCATTGAACAAGTAGTGAAGTGCACCCACAATGAGCCAATCAGGTGCCTGAAACAAAAGAGAAACAGATGAATAATGACTCGCAGCTGATGAAACAGAGCTCAGGTGACTGGATCCATCCAGTTGGAAAAAACATCTCCTGCGGGATGACAGTCAAAACAGGTCTATTTTAGGAACGTTGCTTATAGGGCGTATGGTAGGATAGAGCGGTGAAGACAAGCAAAAAATCACAGGTAGGCTTTGCCAGGACAAAAAACAAAACAGATTGATGAATGAAGTTACAACTGTTGAATTCAGTTATCTGCTGATAAAAACAACATTCCCAGTACACACAGTGCTCTCTGTCTTTCTCTTTGTAATGACGATCAAATTAAATTGTGGAGTATGGATTTCCCAGTGGCCCTGGATCGATGCCTAGTCTGGTCACCATGACAAAACCATTCAAACGCCAAATGTTTGATGGTCACACATATGCTAGCAGACCAGCAGGTCAGTACGGTCACAGCAAAACTGCATAAACACTCATTGGAAACATAAATAGGAAAATATGGGATTTACAAAAAACATTAAACATATTAATACATACATACAAACACACACATATATAAATATTTGGTAACACTTTACAACAAGGATCATTAGTTAACAGTAATTACCAACATTAGTAAACATGAACTGAGAATGAACAATACAGCATTTATTCATTTTACCTAACGTTAATTTCAGCATTCACTAATACATTATTAAAATCACAAGTTGTGTTTGTTAACATCAGTTAATGCACTTTGAGCTAACATGAACTAACAATGAACGACTGTATTTTCATTAACTAACACTAACAAAGATTAATAAATAGCATAAAAAAAAATTTTGTTCATTGTTTGTTCACGTTAGTTAATACATTAACTAATGTTAACAAATGTCACCTTATTGTAAAGTGTTACCATATATATATTTATACTGAACACACTATGCACGCTGTGTTAGCTGGGCCACAAGGATGTGTTGTTTTTGTTCAAATAGAAGCGTGATTGTATTTTACTGTATTTTACCTGGCAGCCAACTAAAAATGTCTTCAATTGTGTTCTGAAGATGAACAAAGCTTTTACGGGTTTGAAACGACATGGGGGTATATTATTAATGACAACACATATCGTCATTGTAGAGTATCCCTTTAAGTCTTCTACACATTACATCATCTAAAAGCTAAATAAAAAAGCCATCCATTGGTGTATGGTTCGTTAGGATAGTACCATATTTGGCCGAGATACAACTATGGAAATCTGAAATCTCAGTGTGCAGAAAAGATCTAAATATTGATAAAATCACCTTTAAAGCTATCCTAACAAAGTCCTTAACGATACATACTGCTAATCAAGTTTTGATATATTTACCTTAGGAAATTTACAAAATATCTTCATGGAACATGATATTTACTTAATATCCTAAAGATCTTTTTGATTTAAAAAAATCTATATTTTGTCCTGTTGGCTATTGCTACAAATATAACCATGCTACTTATGACTGTCTTGTGGGCAACGGTCACAAATTAATAATTGCATTTTTTAATGCAACATTTGCAGATTTAAATTTTTGTCATTTTTCTGTTTGGTGCCACTTACACACAATACCTTTCAACAGAAAAACGGTTGAACAGCAAAACAAAAGCTGGGTGAGCCCAAATATCTGACTGCTTTTGTAAATGAGCATATAGGTGCATTGTTCTGAAATAGGAAATCCTTCACCTTTAGCCATGCTAGACACCAAGAAATGTGATGCTAGTGGGGTAGCTGTCTAGTGATATGTTGCGCAGGTGTTAAACCGCTCACCTCTGTCATGTGTGCGAGGGACACACTCGGGCAGCCACGGTCATCAATCAAAACCCAGAATTCTCCAGTCTGCCTGTCCGCACGAGAGCCAGTTCACATCGCAAAAACATAAACGATGAGCCTCTGTTCAATGAGAGGCAGCAAATGTTAGTACTCTTATATCAATAAGTTCATCCAGGCTGCAAAGCTGAGTCATTTCTGAACGCATTATGCAGCAAAGTTTCAAAGGGACCGTAAGTCGATTCTTCGCACCAGGCTTTCTGATTACAGCCTGTAACGGGAGCAAATGAAATCCTCTGAGAGCTACAATAACCACATTTCATTTTGTTTACAATGAGGCATTCGTTCCAGATTGCCTCCACGCAACTGTCGTCAATGAACAAACGCAGAATGCTTAGCAGCGCACGGCACAACGAGCCTGACAAAAGAAAGGGTCGGAACAGCCTCCCACAGACGTCTTTAGACTAAACCTATCAAGCCGTTTCTACACAATGACTTAGCAATTCACTTTGTATCGCTCTTTGAACATTCATTTGATAGACTGTTTTATTTTAAGCGGGCCCCTACGTTGTGATGTCACATCACGTCTTACCGTCTGCGTGGTTCATTTCTCTCTTAACCCAGAAGCCCAAACGTCCTTTATTTCTCAAAAGCCGTTATGAAACATTGGGAATAGTGTAGATCAGAGCTGGCACCGAGACATTTCAACTTGATCCGCTAATGAGGGACCTCATCAAAGCTAAATTGGGGTCATGTGACCAGGCGGCTTCTTTTACACAGTAATACATTTCTAAGCAGATCTGTTACATCTTGGCTTTCGTGGGGGCAATTACACCAAAGTTTAGCATGCAATCTGAATGCAAAACTGAGCATTAGATCCCCCATACCCCGTCAATCTGCCTTCATCCAGTAATGTCTCCAGGTTAGTGGTGATGACACTAGTCAGCCTGCCAGAGATAACCTCTTCTCCTCCTCCTATTCCAAGCTTTCTCGACTTTTTCCGTCATTGTTGATGGATGCTCGGGTCTGATCACCGGTGCAGGGTGCCAGAGAGTGATTGACATGCTAGAGGCGGCGAGGAGTTAAAGGAATCCAAACAGGTCCGTGTGTTGGACAAAGAGATAAGGGAGAGTGTGTTGAAAGGCACAGAGGGGTCCCCCAGGGGAAACTCGATGAGCTGCCACAGGGGACGAGAACATCTGACAAAGTCAGACAGAGAGAGCGGAGATACCGGAGGAGCTGAGAATTCACTTACTGTTTTTAGCCGAGGGATTGGGACTGAAATCAGCCTGGGATCTATGCCTATGTCTATTACAAACTATTGACTTCTGTATTAAGTAGCTAATATATAACGATGTTCAATGTACAGTAGTTTGATATGTGTGAAACTGATATAGAAGCTGTGTAATTAAAGTGTTACAATAACAAGGAATTGTTCTGTCACTTCCACTATCGTATGACTTTTTTTCCACCGAGGTCAAAATATATAATACAAAAAGTTACAAAACTTGTTTGTTATATTCTTACTTAACATGTTGTCTTTATTATTTTATTTATATTTGAATAAATCTTTTCATTTTAAATTTTATATATTTCAACAATGAATTGGAGTAGAAAGAATTTTATCATAAGAAAGCCTTAATATATGTGCAATTTAAATGTTTTTTATTAAATTAAGTCTTTTTTATTTGAATAAATTTTGGCTTAAGCTACTTTATTTTGGTTTTGGTGTTTCTGTAAAAAATTCATTTGCATCATTACATACAATTGGTGTGTTATATTTCAAGTATTTTGACACCATATGAAAGCTTTTAAGAAATAACTATATTACACCTTATATATGACTTGGACTAATAAGCTGATAATTATTTTTTACATTATGGATAATAAGCTGATAATCATTTTGTAGATTACCGATAAAAGGTTGTTGTTGTTAAATGTCTATACATTTTAGTCTAAATAAAAATAAACATCAACAAAAAATAAAAAAAGAAACTATTTTTTTTATGCTAAAATGTAAATGTATCATTACAGCATTCTAATTCATTTCATCAAATTAGTTGTATATAATTTTAATTGAACATTAAATGATGACAAAGATAATGTAAATATAATAAAGGAGGTGGGGTAGAGCATAAAAATGTAATTTGAACAGAGCATAAAACATTTATATGAATAGATATATTGTACATCTCCAGCTTTGTATAAAAAATTATTATTCCCTGATAATCATCAACTGCAGAGGACTGTTAACAGCAAAATAAAATCAAGTCATTCGGTTAAAATAAGCAACAGCTAAAGCAACAGGGGGATCAGCATGTGATGATGACAGATATTCAGATTAAAGCAGATGATCTCCATAAAGTGTCAACTCAACTAGAATTAAGACTTGAATGATTCTCTACACAAACACATAAGGACCCTTTACACTTAAACAGTCAACCCCGGGTCAATCTAAACAAATCCTAAATGATCCTCTGCCGTGATTCACAGTAGGTTAACAATTAATCCAGTGTATTCATAATTGAATGTTTCACACTGAACATTCCTACATCCAGCACAGAGACTTCAACATGAACCTGTGACACATGGGCACAAGGCCATGATTGGCTATGAGAAAGCAGCAAGGTTCAGCGTGAAGGCATTATGACATGCCTTTCACTTATGAACACATTTGCTGTAACCTTAAGTGATTCACGGTCACCCTGTGAGTCATATGTGTGTCAGACATGCATAGAAAGAGAGAGATGTTATGTGTGAACATTCCATCATGACAAGGGCATGGAGGAGCTCTGCTGGATTGGAATATTATCATGATTTATCTGAAAAAATTGATGTATACACATAATTAGTGCATTTCATTCCAGCAGAGCTCCACCATGTGTTTTTTGTGATGTCATGTCCTCACATACATCTTCCTCTGTATGTGCATGTATGACACACATATGACTCACAGGCTACCAACTGTGCTAATGACAGGTCATAATGCCCCTACGACAAGCCTTGCTGTTGCATGTATTTTACTATAAAGCAGTAATGTTGCGAAAAAATTCAAATTTCAATTTTCTATTTAAACACTTTTCATCTGGTAAAGCTGAATCATTACTCAGTGTCACATGATCCTTCAGAAATCCTCCTAATATGCTGATTTATTGCTCAAGGAACTTAATAATAATAATAAGACATTTCTTCTTATTATTATTATTAGAAATGTACAAAACAGTTGTGATGCTTAATATTTTTATAGATATTGTGAATATAAATATGCATACATATTCATAACAATGTAAAAGTCATTGTGATACATTTTAATACATAAAGCCTAATGCATTTTTAATACATTTTACATACGAGTGCCTCACCTGAAGGCTTTGCTGTGGTGTATATATCTACTACTGGCCAATTCTGATCCCTACCTCTCTTTTGGGTATATAATATTTGTGAATATATAACATTAGATTTTGTCAAATGTTGATCTTGTGAACAGATCTTAACACACAGGTGCCTCATGACGAGCCGATATAGCCTGGCTAAGGGGAATGTCACAAGGACTTTAATTAAAAGCTTAAATCGCATTACCATAGGAAGAGGCCATTAACCTTACACACACTTCCCTCTGACACCACTCTGCCCCAATTCTCCACTACACACTAGTGTTAAAATTTCAGTATTCGGTACCAATACCAGTGAAAATCCACGGTTCTCGGTACCAATTTCGGTACCAAAGCAAATCACAAAAACACTTTTAAAAGGACTTTTATTTAATCAAACTATATTTCATAGCCTAACTGCTTTTCTGATGGACCGATTTTAAAGATACAAACATTAACCATACATTTGTTCTCTAACACACATATTTGGGCTACATTTAAAAGCCTCTAGTGTGTAAAAATAGTACACTATTATGTCCTGTTTTAAACGCTATAGGAGCATTAAATAGTT
>JAUCMT010000068.1:14958432-14976505 GCA_032357475.1 Enteromius thamalakanensis
ACACTAGAGGCTTTTAAATGACCTGTGTAGCCAAAATATGTGTGTTAGAGAACAAATGTATGGTTAATGTTTGTATCATTAAAATCGGTCCATCAGAAAAATAAATTATAGTTTGCGCTGTTTGATTAAATAAAAGTCCTCTTATCTAAAAGTGTTTTTGTGTTTTGCTTTGGTACTGAAATTGGTACCGAGAACCATGGATTTTCACTGGTATTGGTACCGAATACTGAAATTTTGGTACTGTGACAACACTAGGTGATATATTATGAAAATTTGACATTTCCAGGTTTTAAGTCCTATAATCAGGTTGCATCTACCAACCAAGGAAACATGAAAAAGAGTAAAACGGTCATTTTGTCTGAAATGTGTCTGAAAAACGAATACGTTGGATTTCGCTCCCTTGGGACGTTGCAAAGGGATTTCATAATAATAATACCGCCCCTTAATCTGTAAATGTCCGTCTGCTACACGGCAATTTTGATTTTACAAAGCGTCAGAAGGCACAGCTCTATTCTGAAAAAGGGGCGGGGAGCAAAAGCTCATTTGCATTTAAAGAAACAGGCACGGAAAACAGTGCTTCTACTTCCACTCAAAACAGCCATTTTCAAAATAATATGATCTGTAGGGTATTTTTAGCTGAAACTTCACAGACACATTCTGGGAATACCAGAGACTTACATTTTGTAAACGGGGAATAATATGTCTCCTTTAATACCCTAATAATTTTTGACATAAAACATTATATTATTTTGACCCATACAATGTAAGCAAATATAAGCAAAATGTACGATTCCCTAACCATGTGTATGCACATATTTGAGCATGTGAACATTTGTTACAGAGTATTTATACAAATGCTTGTTTTAAAAATTACTCTTTTATTCTATTTTAAATGCATTTAATTTCAATTCTAATAAATGCTGCACTTTTAAGCTATATGCGCATCAACAAATCCTAAAAATGTATGATAGCAGTACTGTTTTCTGATACTCGTTTGCTGCTCATTATAATGAAATAAAAAGCACCAAATCAGCATATTAGTATGATTTCTGAAGGATCATGTGACACAGAAGACTGGAATAATGGCTGCTGAAAAATCAGCTTTGCCATGACAGGAATAAATGACTATAGGTGAGATCATGTGAAAGCCCATCTTTGCAGATGGTTTGAGTGTATATTATGCAAATTACTACCTGCGGGGCAGTGCTCCCGATGTGGGACATCTTTGAGATCTCTCTTTATGTGACGAGGCACTGCTAAATTCTCAATTTGCTCTATACAGTTCACTGCAGTGTACAGGAGAAACAACTGAGATTTTAAAGAGATCTCATTTGTGTTTTTCCTGTGGGAGAGTGCTTGCTTTCATCATTACTCTCCAGCACCGCTGCGCAAAGCCTTATTGCTTTGGAAATAGCGGTTAGCTAATTAAATTCTTTCTCTTGCTGTCCTGTCCATGGGAGCCAGGCACACAAGAAAGCACAACTATAATCAAGAGATTGTCGTTACGCTTGTCCCACACACATTTGCTGTGATCTGATGAGTTCTGCATCCCTTGTTCAAGCCACAATCTCTGTGATGCTGGTAAAGAATGATAATAGGCAGCCATGTTTGACTCCTCTAAGGTAACAGCTAGAGACAATGTGCTGGACACTGAACATCTGTGTGAGATTTAAGTCACATAAGCGGTACCCCATCTACAACTGAGCCGTTTCAGATGGGAACAGATATGCATGTCTCTCAACACTAGTTATGCCATCACACAGCTTAGAAGAGGCTCAGGAGATCTGGGCATTAGCATTTGTGGAGATATTTGCAATCTCCGCTGGGTTGCTCTACAGTAGCGCAAAAATTTTGTTCAGGAGGGTTGCTGAGAATCATTTCAGACGAATACAACTGGGGCATTTTGTTGGACACACCTGCATATTGTGCACATGAGGCTACATTTGCACTTGCTGAAACAGAGAGAACAGTAATGAACACAATGAGGATACACAAAAGCCTCTATTTGGGGGGACTGATAGCACTTTGTCCCCACTAGAAGAAGCAATCCGGTTATCTTGAAAAAAGCTGTGACATCACAATGGCCTCATTGTTGTTAATTAATAATTACTTTGAAAATCTCCACCCTTTGGTGGTTCCCTCATCTACAGCAACAGCAGGTTATTAGCTGTAAGATGGCAGCCAGTTAATTACATTTCATAATTCGTATGTTCATAAATGCTCTCTTATTAGTGAACAGTAAACATAAGAGCTGCGCTTGTTCACAGCATGTCTTCGTTAATGAATTTTCATACAAACAACATAAAGCGCTCGATGGATATGATTCAAAGGACCCACATTCTGAACTCAAAACTACAGTTCTGACTATACTGTAGCAACATGTTACAGTTAGGTTTGTTTAAACGTTTCTTGGTTAAAATCAAAATGTTGATTAGTATGGGCCTGTTGGCCTCTGCTGGTAGATGCCGTAACTACCCTACGAAGGTTCAAGAAACATTTTTTTAGTATTGTGTTGATTGCGTCACAACAACAATCAGCATTTTAGGGCAATTTTTGATGGATCATGTGACACTGAAGACTGGAGTGCTGATGCCGTCAACTGTATAACTGTATTCTTGACCAAACAAATACAGCCTTGGTGAGCATTTTAAATGCTAGTGTATATAAGCCTATGCAAACATTTACTACAAAACCCGAGCCCAGCCTTATTAAAAAGACCAACTCTGTACTTTGTGTCAGCTTCCAAATAGCAGGTTGTCTAAACCAAAAAGAATCTAAACCAGTCTTCTCTAGGCAGTGAGAAAAAAGACCTAAAATACCTAATAATATTCCAGAATGACTGTTATCACCTGAAATTATAAAATAAGTCCCAGCCTGATTTTTAGTCCATCCCTGCACCATGGTGTGCTCTTGCATGCATTACATGATTCTCTAGGGTGACAAGTCCCTCCTCCAAACTGACAGCACTTGAAGGCTACTGGGTGTTGTATCTCATCCAAAAGAGAACATAATGATCTGCAGTCTCCCTAAACACCAACTCTTAAGTGCTCTGCATGCCTCAAATGAGGTCACAATAAAAATAATGCTATCTGCTCAGAACAAACCAATTCAGAGATGTTTGTGTCAAAACATCCTTGGTGCCCAAATATCTTTTCCAGTGTACAGTTCTTATGTATATGGAATGGAAAATCCAAAGGCTCTTCATGGCACGGTTTATACGAGGCATAGCAGTTCTTTAAAAGCCACGTGTAATAGGTTTAAAGTTTAAAACCCTTGTTTTAGTGCAGTGCTCGCATCAGGCCTCTGAAAGTGTGTTGAATCATCTGAAAAGAATTTTTATACCAGTGTCAAAGATAGCAAAGACCTCAGTCTAAACCACACCGAATCTCCTGGGAATCTATTAGTAGTTTATAAATGCATAAGCACTTCAGAATTTATACATCAACACCAGAACAACAGATCACTGCGTTTGCCTGTCAGTGATGGAGGAGAGAAAGAACTAAATTGCCTAATGGCCATCTCCATTGTATGTTGCCTCTCTTGGCTGCGTATATTAAATGACAATCATGTGTCTTAAATCGATTGCTTCAGGTTGAAGATATATATCAAAGCAACCTAAAAACATCAATATGACAGTCAGTTGATCTTTGGCCGTAAGTAGCCGTGAGCGTGCCTGCGCATTGGCTGCATTCAGTGGGAGGTAGCACTTTAGATATAAAACAAAGGATCCTCTGACACATGCCAATGATCCCTGTGTTTATTGGGCTCAAATCCTGCTGCATGGGCACTAAATGAAGTAAAACCTGCCCAGCGGCCAAACATTAATTACCACATATATGCTTTCCTGTCTCCTGAAGAATGATAAAGCCATGAGCTATCATTAATTTCACCTTGTCTCTCCTAACCAGCGATGGTAAGGATCAAATCACATGACATGCCACTAACATGCAACCTTTGGGCTTATAAATAAGGCATATCGGAAAAGCTCTAGCATACAGGGATTTCATAATCCTGCTATCATGTAGATGCATGTAAATCATGCAAAGTTCACACCAACATGTCACCTGTAGTATAGTCTCACATCCTAGTTATATACAGTTTAAAATTTATGCACGTGATGCATTATTCAACAAAAGAAGGCACAAAGGTCCCCGTGAGTTAAAACAGTGCAGACATTTATCTCCTTAAGGATCAACATAGAGTGCTTTAGAATGACTTAATGTACCGCTGAAGAAAATCTCCTGAGAATAAGCTTTCAAACCGTTGCTTCATTTGATACAGCGACATCCTGAGATGAAAACCAAGTAAACATATTTAAATGCAGCAGCGAGTGCTCATGAGAAACAGGTTTATTATAGAAACTCAATGCAAGTCTGCAACAAGATTTTACAGCGAGTGGGGATTCAGATGCGTGGTTTGTGGTCGGTAATGAAAATGGAACGAAGTCAACAGAGTGGCAAATTATCACCTCTCTAAGTTTACCATCTTAAATTGTACCATAAACAGATCCCAGATCTTTATTTCGCTTAGTTTTTTTCACCCTTTTTGCTGTTCATGTGAAGTAAGCGTTGCATAATGACAAATGTGATTGAAATTATGATGGCTCACTATAAAGAGATATTTGTTATTGGGTTTAGTAAAGTGATTACTCCGGCTTTTTAGATGAAGCATATGTCATGAAATAACTCCATATGGTAATTTGTCAGGAGAACAGTTAAGGCACGATTGCATGTTGCACTAATGACATTATTTTACATCGTTGTCATTACCAAACCACATTAAGAGTGCACATTCTTACCCACTGAACTCATTTTGTGATCTCAATGATATTTCAAGCTCATCTTTGGCTCTAGGGGGTAAACGAATTTGGAAAGCGCTAGTATTCAATAATGTACCCTGCTCTAGGTGAGCTGATGCTATCTACCGACTGACCTTATCCGCCATGATCATGGACGAGCCGCCATGGATCCCCAGAATGGGTATCAAAGTCTGAGAGGAAATAAAATCCAAAATCTGGGCGATGGCTTCCTGGTCCGTGCCGTCCCCGAACACCACCCCATGGATTTTAGTCCCGGACATGAGATCACACACATGGGTAATGATGCTTTTGGGGTCCGTCTCATTCACCAGCAGGGTCACCACGTTGACGTCAATGGGATCATCTTTGCTCCACAGAGCCCTTATATCTCTATCGGAGATGTAGCGTGTTTGACCCAGGATCACGGCAATGTTCAGTATGGGCACTTTCTCTGCTGCATGTGAGATGTTGATGAGGGTAAGGAGAGCTGGAAGAGTCAGAAGAACCAACCTGGAAGACCCCATAGTGCTTGACTTCATTCCCTGCAGAACAAACACACACACACACACACACACAATACAGGCTGTTTGTGACATTTGGTTTACTTAAAAGAGTTTCTGCTCAAAGAGGAAACTCAATATGACTTCAGATAGCTAAATCTTATGCAGCTTTACTTAATAATTATTTTAGCTCTGAATTACATGGAATACTCATACAATAGCAAATACATTCTACATACGATCCAGTGGAGTTACACAACAATGCCGAGAAGCGCAGGATTTTATAATCTCATTTCGGAATTCAGGCAATGAATAGCTAGCAATGAGCAAATGATGAATATTACATGTGACACTGGATCTGAGCAGCAAGCAGGGCAGAAGAGAGTGGAGCTGACATCATCACATGAAGAGTCTTGGACTGACTGAGCGGAGGAAGCTCACAGGCCCTCTGCTACTGTGGCCAGCATGTATAGGCAAACAGATGCATTGTAAAGCAAGGCATAAAACTGCAGAGAAACAACATATGGTGCAGGGGCTGTTGGAGCCTGCGATTCTCATGAAGAATAATGCATCATATCGCCATTATTAAAGACAGATGAATGAGCAAGCTAGATTTAGCACAGTTTCGGCTGATAAGAATTCTGTAGAGCAAGCAAACATGAATGGTTGATTTGTTTCAATGCAGTTGAGCAGAGACTAGGGAAAATATCACGCTTTGTGTGACTCGATCTAGGCTTGTCTCTAAGACTAGAAGTTTGATGCATTTCTGCAGACACGCATTTAGATTTAATGATTATATTTAGCTTTACGTTGATTTACAAAAAAATGTTAGATGTTTAAATATAGCAAGCACGCTTGTTTTCATGTCATTAAACATGAGTGCTTTAGAATATTATATATGACACAGATACCATGTCATCATGTTTTCGAGTGGCTGCAAAATGTGCAATGTTCATGCTCTGGATGTACTGAAAATGAAATAAATAAATCATCACATGAATTATGAGCCATGTGACAAACATTAATGAATGTGGAGCTGAGATTGCATGCACTTGGGCTGGAGGCCAGGTCTTTTGACAATTAACATTTTACATTTATATGATCTTTTATTTTAATGTAATTAATTAGAGAGAGAGAGAGAGAGAGAGAGAGAGCATTAATTATGAAGATTTTGCTGTTTGCTTGAATAAAACTGCCCTCATTTGTTATTTTAGGCAAATGCGTTATCAGTGTTCTTACAACGTGACAGAGATCTTAACATGGGAAATATATCTAGATGAATATTCCTTCTGATACCTCATTAATTTCCTTAAAACGACCATTATGCAAGTGCGCCCCCTATCGACGCGTCTCGTTTTGCGTTCTCAGCTGGAACCTCAGTACGCGGTAGGACACTATATTCAAAGAAAAAATATACGCATCAGAACTTTACTACCTGACAAAGGAGGTCAGCCACATCCATTATGACAGAAAGAAGCAACATTTACTATCCCGCTGTTTAAAGAAAAATCAAAACAGCCTTATGTTTTAACAAGAAAGTAGGCTAGCCTGATATTTGAAGTTACAACTCGACCAAAATCCGCATTCATCTGTTACATATCCAAGCAAGCACAGACAAGTCCTCTACCATGTAAAACATTTTCAAACTACACGTTTACCGTTTTTCTGCTATTTTTGTATTTCATTTTCCCTCGCTCATTAGTAAATTCCCTCGTTTTATCCAGCAAAAGCGAAGCGCACTCCTGAGGGAAAATCTTGAGATCTGGTGCTCACATGATCATGACACGAGTTTTCTTACTGGTAAAACAAGAGCGTGTTGTTGCACACAACTCGATAAAACACAACTTACTGTTTAAAACCCCTACATCCTAACATTATAAAGTAGCATATCACATCCCGTTTTCTTCCTTTTATGCATCTGTTTTAGGACCGCACATCTCTAATGACGGAGGGAAGCCGCGTTTTCCTGCATCAAATTAATTTCACTGTAACTGAATGGTTAGACGAAATTTTGAAACGCTTACGCCTGTTCCTCAATGTCCTTTAAGAGACCTAATCCTAATGGACCAAGCGATTTTTAAATGAGAGAGAGAGAGCAAAAAAACAATAATAGGCTACTTACAGCATCTCTCTTCCACAAAGCTCCAAAGATGTTGAATGGGATGACATTGCAACAGTCCTCCTCTCACCAGCCAGGTTGGAAATATGGATACTTATTCCCACCGACGAATCCTTCAAGTTCAAGCACAGAACCATATGAATGAAATTAATCCAGGGGTTTGCATGTTTATGAATTATCCATGACTCTTCCTCGATAAACACAAGCGTGAGACTCGCTCGTTGGTAACTGAATCCGCGAGAAATTGGGAGTGAATCTGCAAGCAGGACCACAGGACAGTATCACAGTCCTCTTTCCCCACAGCCTCTCTGGATCTGAGGGATGCCGTCAGTTACACATCCTTAAGGTGAAAATGAGAATTACACCCTGTTTCAGAGCAAGGCACCCCCTCAGAAGAAAACGGCTTTCAGTGCAGCGGTTTTCTAGATCGTTTTAAAATGTGATCATGCCAACGGTCACGTGGCGTCACTTAGCCTACACACAGTCCTAAAAGTTATAATAGACCAGATATTCGTAAAGTCGCTGGATGAGGATGATTAATGTGTGACCTAGGCTCGGTTTTTACCTGTCGCGGTGATTTGAATCATTTCGGTGAGGGGTTGCCTCTCGGTGACGTATGAGCGTTTGAATTCCAGAGCCAAACTTCACTCACTGCGCAAAACCACTGTGCGCATCATTCGCATCAACTACATACTATTTGTTTCATAGTGTGAAGAACAATTAAAAGATTTTTCTGGTATAAAAACCTTTAGTGGAATGGAAAAGTCCAAAGGCTCTTGGCACGGTTTATTTGAGGCATAGCAGCATCGACTAGCCTATATACAGTGAGCGACGCTCGGACATCAGGGGCACGTCGCACGATATTCTCATCTGACCCTTCATTACGCGCTCGATTCGATGCGTTTCTACCGCATTCGTTCAGCTTCGACGCGATGAGGGAACCTCGAGCGTTTCATCTGAGCTCCTTCATACTGTATGCGATCAAAGTGACACAAAACGGGCTTGTGTGTTAGACCCCACTTTTTCTAGTTGCACAGCCTAAGTCCTACAATCATGTTAAATGTGACTGAGGCTGAGGTATAAGAAAGAAAGAAATCACCTCAAAATCCAGTGACAATGTTTCAGATATTGGTGGCATATTGTAGAATTAACTGATAGACAGATACAGAAAGAAATGTAAATAACTGACTATAAAAATAAAAACATACATGTTAACAGCATTTTACAGAAAACAAAATTGCATTGTATTTTAAGGAGACTTACAGTTTAGCTATAAACTGTACCTTTGTACCAACTGTACCATTACATCAGTTTTCCATTACACACATGGCAATTTCTGATTGTAGTGAAGGACACAAAACCCAAAAGTGCAGATGTGGCAGAACTTTTAAATATGATTATTTGGAATCATGGAAGCAAACTTTATTCTTGACTATGCTTTTTCCTAACAGCAGGTGCTCCCTGCAAGAAATGCACGCAAACAGCACCATATGAGGATATTCTACTTCTTCTAGCATCATAACCCCTTCTAAATCATTTTAGTATGTGACTTGTACTATGGTACATTTGATTCAAACTACGCATTCAAAACACAGGCATGAGTCATAGAAAAGCTCTTTGTGTGATGTCACCAAGTTCTGTGGGAAGGACTCTAGCTTAGGGAAGATTGTCAGAGTCAGAGCACTTTCTCAACGCACCTCCATCCCTCGACCTCCATTATCCTCTCGGACAGAAGGAAATGGCCATTTCTCATTTTCTGCAGTGAACATGCTTTAGTCATTAACAGGATAGGTGCAGAACATGACTGATGCTTTACAGGAGAACACAATCCTCCTGCCTGTGAAGTTCGTAGCTCATGTTTTTTTTAACACATCTGCAAATGTTCCTATTTTAGCTCTGCATGTCAAACAGAAAAAAGGAACATTCCAAAATTTGAGTCGCCCACTGTTTCTTCTTTTTATTTTGGTCTGTTCCAATCAACAATCATACTGGCCCTTATTTTCTGGACACTGTCTGCACCCTAACTCATGTTTAACAAAAAAAAAAAAAGAGCCAAAAAAAGCAATTGTTCACGCTCAAACTGCAGCTCTCCCATTTCCCTGAGGGGTTTGTATTTCAGCTTAATACCACTGTGGTGCTGGGTATAGAGTCATGCATGAATGCAGGGAAGCGGTAGCATGTCTGTTTGAGAAGTAATGCAAAGTGAATGCCTCTGCAAAACAAAGAAAATGTGAGCAGTTACATCAAGACTGTGCAACCAAAGATTAGGTAACAAAACTCAAATGAAACATACTAGGAGAGATAAACCTCTTAACCTCTAAACTCAATATAAATTAAAAGAAATTCTGTCATAATTTACCCAGCCTCCACTTTTTCCAAACCTATATGAGTTTCTGTCTTCTGTTGAATGCAAAAGAGATATTATTGAACAATGTTGGGAACAGTTCACAGTAGCCGTTGAGTTACAGTGGTACTTGTTGTGGTTCCCCTTTTCTCTTTTTTGCCAATGAAACTCTGCAAACTTGGGTTTTGATGTCAAAAAAATAGACTTAGCAATCTCTGATGAAGCCTCCCTCAATCTGACCAGGGTGGGTTTAAATACCCTTTCTGCTCACAAAAGCATGTTATTCAGGGGTCCTTAGAGAATTTTAACATATGGTTTCTATTCAGTATATGATCTCATTCTCATTGGGGCACCGTTTTCCTGTCTGTTTCTCCGTGAGGCACCTCTACCAGGTTGCTGGTAACTTTTTTTTAATAGTGGAATAATCTTAGTATGATTCCTTTATATTTCAGTTTATACGATCTATAAAAATCTTCATAATTCATAATTTTCTGTATTTTGTACTACTTAAAAATCATCAGGTTTTCACGCAAGTTATGAAGACAAGGAGAATAAATCAAACAAAAGAGTCAAAAATAAATACTTTGTCATATATTTATTCAGTAAAATGATTTAATATCTGTGAGGGGCAAATGTATGTGAATCTCTAGGATTAGCAGTTCATTTTAAGGTTAAATTAGAGTCCATCTGTGACCTGTTTATGTAAAGAAGAGTGATTTATCAAAGTCTGTTCATGAAGTAAATCAAATGATCTCTGAAAAGGAGTTTATGCTCATTGGGCTGAAAAAGATTACAAAACCAACTGTAAAGTCTTTGGAATCCATAAATCAGTAGTCAGATTGTGTACAAATGGAGGAAATTCAAGACAACTGTTACAAGTGTTACACCAACAAATGTCATTTCAAAAGTTATGTAATAGTCAACAAAACTGCAAAAGAACCCCAGGGCAACTTGTAAGCAAATAAAGTACACAGCAAATCACATTGACCTATGTTAATGTTCATGAGTTCATCATCTGAAGAAAGCTGAAAAACCATGTGCATGGCAGAGTGGCAAGACGAACTCCACTCCCACTGCTCTCCAAAAAGAGCATTGCTGCCCATCTGCAGTTTGCTAAATATAGACAAGCCAAGCTATTGGAGAAATGTTTTATGGATGGATGAGACCAAAATAGAACATTTTGGTTTAAATAAGAAGCGTAATGTTTGGACAAAAGGGAAACACTGCTCTTTGTCTATTTTCAGGACTTGTGTGATAATCTGATGATGTTTTGGGTCATATTCATGTAGAAACATAGACAAATACTGTATATCAACAGTTTAGTTACCGACATTCTTCAAAATATCATATTTAGGGTTCAACTGAAGAAAGAAGCTCAGAAAATGACATGTGCTTGAATAAATGAATAAATCACAATTTTTACATTTTGGGGTAAACTGTAACATCAGGCCTATAACAGCACTGTGTGCATACAATTTCATGAAGTGTAGTTTTAGAATCATTAAATAGAAATATGATACTCTCCCACACATTGGCATAGCAGCCACATTAATGCCTACACTAGGGCCCTTGGGTGCACCTGGGCCATAACACTTTATATCTCAATCAATGACGTGGTAAATTGGGTATTTTAGACAAGGAAACATTTCATTATGTTTTCAAGCAACCCTCTGACTGTAAAATGTGTTCGTGCTAACAGAATTCCTATGGCATAGAGACATCAAGAGGCTGTAAAAACATCTTCAACCGCAGAAAGGCGCTTTATCTTTAAGGGGGCTATATTGATTGGAATGTTTTATAATTCTACACATGTATAGTCAAATTGAAGAGAACAGTTAATGTAACCTAGATTAAAACCAAGCAGCTAGGCAATTTTGAGACGACATATATAACTCTACACCCATGCTAGTTGAGTAAAACCTAAAACTAAACAAGCAACAAATGGTAAAAAATAGATTCTGTGGGATTATATTTTTTGGTATATTTGTTTAATCAATATATTCAGTAATCAATCAATATATTCAGCAATTATATTTGTATTAATCAATAAACTTAGCAATTGTGTTGTAGTAATATTATATCTGTATTAATTCTGTTCATTCACAATATTCAGTTTTAAGGATTAATTTAGTTAAAATTAGCCACTGTAGTGCTTTGTACTCTATGTTTTTTTTCTCTCTTGACTTTCGTTTCCACAGAAATTGCAACAGAGAAAAGTGAAAGCAGGGGCTGTCTGTACCAGGCCCTGAATGTCAAAGGAAGCCACCTGCAGTAGAGAGGGAGGCGTCGAAAACCAAGAATATAAATAATGTGTATTTGCTTTGTGAGGGGATTCTGGACTGCCCAGCGCCATTTGTCTGTATCAGTTCTGAATACTGAGCTCATTTCAATTCTTCTGATTCTCATTAAATGACTTAGAGTAACTTCGTTTTATGGTCTCATCATTGGCAAAATCAAAGAACCCGGGGGGAAACAGATTCCAACAGAGAGGGGAATTTTATCCCAACAATACAAGCATTAAAAATAATTTAAAAAAAAACATTATTGGCACTGCGCTTCTATTGCCAGTTCGAACAGTTCGTTTAGAAGAATCGGTTCAATACTCGGTAACTCATTGAAAAACTTCGACTCTTTAGCAGGCAAGATGTAGTCATCACGCGGTGCTCGCTCATACAATGTTATGAATCGTATCCATTAGCATTGCAATGCTACATTTTTTATTAATAGGTTTTAACTGAATTTATTAACAAATAAAGTTGTCATACAATCATTTTGGTACAATTTGAATTTATTATTAGTCGCTCCATCAAAGTCCCTTTGGTGAAATCGATTGCGAAATGTGAATCTGCTCACTCCGAGTCTCCGATGGGGCATGTCTTGATTCACAGTCCACAGTTCACAGTCAGTTAGCTTATGATTCGAGAATCGCTCTGAATCACATTCGTGAACGAATCGCTTGGACCGGCTGGACAAATTCCGTAAAAGGATTCGACTCATAACTGTTCATTCACGAAAGCGGACATTGCTACCCACTACATTTCGTGGCGGGACCTACGTTATTTAAAGAAACGGAAACCCCCAATAACCGCTGCCTGGTATTGTACGACGTGTTTGGCACTCTCTTTAAGTAAGAAAGCAGTTCATATGGGTTGTTTTTAAAATGTATTTCGTTTTGTTTGGAGGACGCAACGCAAACAACTCGCGGGCTCCGTTTGGTATTTGTTACGCTGGTTGTATGGCAAGCGCAAGAGTCAGACGCGTTATGCGTGCTTTGTATTGTGATAGGAAACGTGCTGCTGTAGTAAGGCCGGCTGATTTATTACGCAATATGGATTGTATTTTGCTTAACCGTTTCATTGTTTTAATTTTTTGCTTCTGAAGCTACAGGAAGCTAACCTTAGCGTTTCACAGGAAAGACCATTAACGTGCTGCTGGAAGCGTTGTTTAATCCAGAGATCTTTGTTGTTGCCATACTTCCATATTTGCTTGTTAACATGCTTTCACGTAATTTCCGGGTTGTTTGTATCATTCAGTGTAGATGTGTGATGTTTAAAAAGCACAGGGTATTTGTCGGTGACGCTTTGGGCTAACGTTAGCTGGCTGTCTGTGTTCTGGCTAACGTTACTAACTTGAGGATGTTAATAGAATTTAAGCTTTACTCCATCTCTAATTTGTTTGTGTTTAATCATGACGTATATTTGCTGATAATTCGAAATGAAATAGCTTTAATCTCATCCTTTTAGGTATGAAAAGGTCCAGATATGAGGACGACTCTGCAAACTCACACTTGGCTCAAGAAAGTGGGCAGAGGGCGAATAAGCTTCCACGATCCGAGGCAAGTTTGTCAGTTATGTCCCATGTTTCCTATTTCTCCCACAATAGTAATAAAAAGGTTTTATGTCTTTGTAACGTTGTGCTTGATTATGGAGGTCGATACTGTCAAAAGCTGTTAACTGTTGAAGTTCAGTACATCATTACAGAAGGTAGAAAGTACAGGGTAATTCCCCCAAAAATCTGACATTTAAATACTCAGTTAAAGCTGTTTAGAACCTGTATGAGGGTATTTCTTTTTTGTAAAAACGCACATCTTTTGAGTAATGTGTTAGTAACCAAAAGGTTGATTTGTCCACATTTACTTCGACAGTGTGGGGGAAAAATGCTATGGAAGTCATAGAGGCAGTCATAGATTTTCCTATAGGGTTTTATTATAAGGTTTTCACGCATGACACACATCCATATCCAAAACACAAATTGTTATGCAGTCATTGTTGCTATTAATAAGTAAATAAGAATGTTGGCAGTGTAAGTGTGTGCAATTCACAATGGTTGTAGTCTCAGCCTCAGAAGTCACGCTCACTGAACATTGGCTAAACGTCTGATGCATATGGTACACTTAACTGGAAACCCTTCAGGAATGTCAAAGTCATCAAATGATTGGTTGAATTTTATTGGATCTCCGGGAGACGCAAGTGTCACGTTTATTTCCGGTCCCCCAGGAAACAAAGTGCAGGCGTGCGATTGCGGGGAAAAACTGTTGTGTTTACACGAGTGACAATACGCATTTATAAAGATCAGTTAAACGTTGGATTTTCAAAAGTATGCAATCCAATTTTACTATCTGTGCGTCCCCTCCTATCTATTGTGGAAGATCAAATGAAGTACCTAACAGTTAACTGAGAAGGGTATATCAGCCGCATTTGCAGGCAAACATGAAACGACAGATGCTGACATCGCAGCTGGCCGATTCAATGTTGTGTTTGGTTCTCCAGAATTGCTTGTGGGGGTTAACAGTGGAGCGATATGCTTCAAACTGATGTTTACCACGAGCGTCTCATCGGGATTTTCAATGCTGATTGACTAGTTGTACGCCGTTATGTTGTTGTGATTGGTTAATTGACATGTCGGTCAAACGGACTTATGGGCGGACCTTTACCAAAGAAAGCAGCTATTAATTCCAGACCTTCAGCCGTTAGCCTGAAGGTCTGGCTACGCAAGACTACAATGATTGGCCTTGTAGCCAAACAAACCATGCTAAAAATATTGTTAATTTACATGTTCTTGATCTTCAATCTATGTATTTGTTACATTAATTTAAATTCAATATTGAATGGTGCACAAACCGGCTGTACAATTTTGTGTGTGTGTGTGTTTCCAGAACTGCTTTTGAACTTACCCCATTTGTAACCTGTTTATTGATAGATTGAAAAGATTATTTCAGATAAGGTTGTGACTGCAGTCGAGCAGTCTGACTACAAGATGAAGAATCTGATGGAAAGAATCAGTGAGGTGAACGGGGAGCCCAGATACGATGCCCGAATCAAAAATCTGGAAGTAAGTGACCAGCTTTCCCATTTCTGTGGACTTTAACATGCTAATATAAATAAATATATTTAGTATACTAATCCACGTTACTTTAGTGCCCTGCAGGTTCAGTGTTTTAATAACCATCATATACATTTTCTGCACATTAAATCAGTTTTTGCTTCTTTTTGTGTGGGTTTTTTTATTTTTCAGGCTCATGTAAGGAAGATAAAACGAAGAGGAGATGCAGTATTTGCATATATTAGAAAGTTCAAATCTTTAGGGATTTCTCAGAATCAGGTATGTGCTAGATGATAAAGATTTGACAATGATAATACTAAGACATTTATGAAGCTGACTTCTTTTGTGAACTCTCAACTGTTGTGTTTTTCGATCTTTTTAACAGTCTCCTCTTTCTGTAAGTCCTCCTCCTGTGCAGCCACAGCGATGTATCTCTCCAGCTGAACCAATAACCAATATATCCAGGTATTCTGAAGTATTTAAGACGCATAACAAACTTCATTCATAATACATCACTGGCACCAAAAAAGTTAAATATTGCCTTTTTGAAGGGGATTTCGGTCTTAAGTTGTGGGTCTGTATACGCTTTAATGCTGCAGACTGCAGATGCTTTACAACTTGAAAATGATGCAGAAGCAGTGAGCCTGCTGTTTGAATGACAGTCACTAAAATATTCTGTTTACTGTTTAATCAGTAGATATTATAATAGAATGATCAAAGTGAAGACATCTCGGTGGTCCCCTGTGGTCCTTTCTCTTTTCGGTGGGCTGTTTTTAATTCAGTAACGATTCAGAGCTGCAGTCTTGGCACCTTTCCATTTCTTTTCTTTCCTTGAGGTTCTGTATGCCAAGTGACATTTCTTTACTTTCATGTGTGGCTGTTGTAGCTTTATAAACTAGTGTGCTTCACTGAAGAGGCGTTCATTGCTGCTTTATGTTTGTGTTCCAAGGCCACCAAAGCATACTCGTTCAAACCGATGATTACAGCTATTTGTTATCCTAGCCATCTGCTTAATTGTTGAATTACCGCAATCACGTTTCACTGTAAGAACTCAAATGTGATGGGCTCTGTCCCCAAATTTATTTGTGAAATTCTTAAAACAGGGGCGTTGCTATACAGTGATTTAAATGTGGTGATAATAGAGAGATTACATTTATTCATTTAGCAGACGCTTTTATACAAAGTGACTTGAATTTAATAATAAAGTCAGCTCAAACATTGCCCTGTTGATCTGCGGAAGATGCAGCAATATTAACAGACTCACATTATGATATTTTTTTTTAATTTTCTTTACTATGGTAATGTTTAAAGCCCACTCCAAATGGGCGTTATTTTCTAAACCAGTAAGCACTCTTTCTGAACTTTGATTTATAGTCCTGAGTTTTCTATCAGGAATTAATGCGTCACAAACTCACTTATTTAAATAATTCCCACCCAAGGCATACATCTGAAGATAAGAGGGAGTGAGGCCTGGTTAATTTGCTGTTTCACAGATCTAATAAACTGATACATGAGCAGCTGTTTATGTTCACAGATATAACTGACTGTTTTCAATTTCCCTTATGTAGTTTCAAACCCATAAAAGCTTTGTTTAAGATATTTTATTTAAGATATTTTAGAGAAATACTGGATTGCTTGTGACTGTCCCATTGACTGCCGAGTAAAAATTTCACGGTATGGTAATACCTCGGTATGAATGGCACGGTACAGTATTTATTAAATAATTTGTATAAACAAAACTAATTAAGAGGCTCAAAAAAAGTGCTAGAAGTGTTTATTAAACAGTTTACATGAACACTGAACATATCAAAGGCACACACATTATCCATCTATCTGTAAACTTTGAAACAGCAACTTCAATTTTAGTAACAAAAAATTATAAAACCTTCCACACATTCGATTTAAACCCCGCTTTAGATTGCTAGATGATGTCATCTATCAATTTGCATATTTATTACATCAGTGTGTCATATTATCTTGCTTCTCTGGGGTCACATAATGTTATTCAATGCACCATAATTCTCAATATAACTGTTTTCACTGATATTTTTAATGGTTTCTGTTGTCAGAAAAATAAATATGACTGAAATGCACGCCATTATAAGACCTACTGAACTAGCTCTACCTTAATCTAGATTTAAATCATTATTTATAATCGTTTATAATTATATTTATAATTCATAATGATGAAACTAAGTACACATAAGCTATAGACAATGGCTATGCTGTGATTTTGGCTATATTTTCATGTAAAATAGAGAAGCAATGGGTGTGAAAACGAGCTTGCACGGCAGTGCCGGAGACTCGTTTAGGTTTGTCCAAGAAGTCTCTAGATGTGTCGCTAGTCGCTTTTATGGACAAATGTCTCCAAGGGGGTCTGAATAGTCGCTAAATATAGAGACAAAGTTGCTAAGTTGGCAACACTGAAACAGACCGAAAAGTATGATGAGCATGCTTGGCTGATGGGATGTTTTTGAACTTACCCCATTTGTAACCTGTTTATTGATAGATTGAAAAGATTATTTCAGATAAGGTTGTGACTGCAGTGGAGCAGTCTGACCAGAACAGACCCAGAGAGATGTGTGCGCGTGCACTGTGAAAACGAGCTTGCCGGAGTGCCGGAGACTCGTTTAGGTTTGTCCAAGAAGTCTCTAGATGTGTCGCTAGTCGCTTTTATGGAAAAATGTCTCCAAGGGGGTCTGAAAAGTCGCTAAATATAGAGACAAAGTTGCTAAGTTGGCAACACTGAAACAGACCGCAAAGTATGATGGGCACGCTTGGCTGATGGGAATTGTAGTTCCCACTACCTCTCATTCGCTTGAGCAAACTTTTCTCAGAAGACCTATTGTTTTATCGAGTCATGTGACCACGGTATTATCAAAAACATTTGATATTGTAATTTTATATATATATTAGGGCTGGGACTCGATTAAAAAAATTAATCTAATTAATTAGAGGCTTTGTAATTAATTAATCGAAATTAATCGCAT
>JAUCMT010000068.1:14976605-15009565 GCA_032357475.1 Enteromius thamalakanensis
CGCGTTATTTTTTGTGTAATTAATTAATCTAAATTAACGCGTTAAAGTCCCGGCCCTAATATATATATATATATATATATATACATATATATATATATACATATATATATATATACATATATATATACATATATAATATACATTACATTACACACACACATTACATTACACACACACATTACATTACACACACACATTACATTACACACACACACTAGGGCTGGGCGATTATTTGAAAAATAATCGACATTTAGAATCTATAACTGCGGTTTTGTTTCTGAATGAATCTGCGTTTTAATTCTGAATGACCCCCTTTCAACAGTGACATGCTGCCTCCTACTGGCGGTTTTAATTTTACATTTAAAAATATCATAAATGATTTCAATCATCAGTTTTCAACGTTTTATGTTTTAAATATTAAGACATTATTAATGCATTTGTAACTGCAGGTTAGCGTTCTGTGTCCCTCTGAGTTGCATTAAACTGTAAATACATCTACATGACAATTGAGATGCATTGCAGAGATTAATTTTGTTAATTTTGCTTGGTAATAGCAAAAATGAAAAAATTTGATTCAAAAGATGATGCACACTTTCAAAAGAAAAGCTTAAAGGTAAAAATGCCCAGAGAACTTACTGGAAAAAGATACATCTCTATCACTGTTAACTGACCTCACAGAATATGAAGAAAAAGTCAGCTGTCCATAGTGATCTTTAAGATATCAGCACAATAACACACTCAACATTTATTTATTTATTGTCAATATTGCACTCCTCTAATTCAAGTTATTTCATTTCTATAATAATTTAATAATTGTACTAATAATACTTTTGACACCCATTAAAAAATCCTTATAAAACTTATATGAAGTTTTATATTTATATTAAGTTGAAAACCTGCAGCTGAATTGTAAATTATGTATTTTACAGTTTAATATGGTACTAAAGACATTTATTTCAGATCTAGGATGTTATTTTAGTGTTCCCTTTTTTATTTTTTTATTTTATATATTATACATATATAATTTATTTATTTATTTTTACCAGGAGTTCAGTCAATGGAGAGTGTTTCCTTGACAACGCTTCTGTGTCATCAGCAGGTATTCTTGCTTGTTTTATTTTTTTATTTATTTGAATTTCAATGTCAGAGTTTAATACAGTGAGATTTAAAAGGATTGTTTTTGCACTAACAGACAATGATAGTGAGACGACCGCACTGAGAAGACAGAAGAAAGGGTTCTGGCAGAGCTTGGTAAAAGTTTTTTTCCGATGTCTCCTTTATCAATGATTACTTGGCTTTTGTTTATTCTTGGAATATTTTTGTGTTTTTATTTTTCATGTAATCACACAAAGACTGTGCTGAGGGCAATTGTTCATGTATCTACTTCAATACAAAATAATCTGTTCTCTCTTTATTCCAGCGGCCTAAGAATCAGATTGTTGTTGATCTCACAGAAAACAGAGGTATTTGAGCTTGAATCAAAATGTTACAAACAATGTGCTATTGTATAGACTGTACGGTGGGCATGATGTCTTTTTGTTCAGGTTCCGCAGCCAGACTGAATGAAGAGAGCTTGGTTACCCAGCCATTAAATCAGGTACACCAGGAACAGTCCAAACCCTCAAGCACTCCACCTGTAGCCATTAAAGGTACGCATCTGTAGAACTTGTCTAGTTTGTTTCTGTTGTTTTCTCCCTTTTCAAAAATTGTGGTTAATGCAATACACAGTTCTTTAAGTCTTGTTTTCTTGTGATTTTATTTAATGAACAGAAGAAAAACAAAGTGAGGAGGACAGGGTTAGTTCTTCGGTACAGTTGGAAGAGGTATGCTATGTTCTGTTTGTGCTACCATATCGATACGTTTGTAGCTAAACAGCCATAAGATTTCCCACCTTTTTTTTTCTCTTTTTCTTCTTTTCTTCCTCATAGGAGGACTGGCACCGCAAACTTCATCCATTCCCAGACACGCCATTTCCCAAAGAGCTTCCGGTTGTAGCTGCCTCTTACAACTTGCCCCAGAAGCCAGTGCTAAAACTTGCTCGGATAGGAAGCGCTCGAGAACTAGGCATCGCGTGGACCGTGGATCAAAAAGATCCCCATGTAGCGGAGATGGATTGCTACTACATTTACGTTTCCCACGAACACAAAAACGGCACTTTTTCAGGGTGGAAGTGCCTCGGAGAGATCAAAGCCATGCCTCTTCCTATGGCCTGCAAGGTGTCAGACTGCAAAGGAGATAAACGACTGTGTTTTATCGTTGTAGGGAAGGATATATTTGGCCGTTGCGGGCCGTACAGTGACGTACGCGCTGTTGCATCAGGACAAATATGATTGCAGCAACATATCACCGATACATCATTTCCCATCGTGTTTGAAGGTGTATGAATGGGACTCTTTTATACGGGGGTTTCAGTATTTAATTTAAGATTTAAATTTCTTAAAAGATATTTCAAATAAAGTTAAAGCTGCTGTTGTTTTGTTTTGTTTTTTGTTTTCTCTCCACATTTGTATTTTTAGTAAACTGTTTTGATTCTTTATTAGTATCAGAGAGCCCAGAAACTCTGTAATATGAATCTCACTAACACGAAAGTATTAAGAAAGAAGCTGCTGTCTTGTAGTTTTTTTTATTTTTTATTATTGTTTATAAAGATACAAAAAAAATTAACAGCCTTGCTAAAAATTATTTAACAGCCTTGTCTTCTGTTGAACGTTAAGCTAGTACTGTTTCACAACTTCATGTTGAGAACATTTATTTTTAACACTGAATGACATTAAAAGGTTCCCTTAGATTATTATTATAAGTGATTTTGATTTGCACACTTTATCCTACATGAACTATTACCTGAAAAAATAACTGGAAATGTAATAGAAGTGACAATTGCATAGGATTTCCCTTCTCTCTCTCTCTCTCTCTCTCTTTCTCTCTATATGTGTGCGTGTATCAAAGTCAAACAATTGCTTTGACATAAAATGTTATGTAATATTTTATCAATATAAATTTTAACATTTGAATTTTTTCAATTTGCTGCCATATTTTAAGATCGATCCAGCAGTGTTTGCTTTAAGAACAGAAAGAGTCACAAAGTGCCTGTAAATGTAAAATACATTTATTTGATTAAAAAAAGAACAATATTGAGCCCTTGGTGGGGATCAGTCTCCAGAAACAAACCTGACCTGAACAACTCAGCAGACATTTCAAAACAAAGCTGCCATTGTGGTTTCATTCCAATTACAAAAGCCTTCACTAATATTCATTAAAACCTTCTGAAACATTAAACAAACATGTTCAGGCCTGTTGATATAATACTTCATTACAAAAAAATATTAACAGCAACAATGCAGTTAGTCTTAATAAATACAGCTTAACTTTACTTTCGCCTAAATATAAGCTAATTTCTTCTTATTCCATAGCAGACTTGAGGACGAAATGATTACATAAGAAAGGAAAACTGAAACCATCGGTGTGCTTCACCAACACCATCATCTTAAGGTTATTTGCATGAATAAGACAAAACAAAATCCCAAGTGCCCTAATCAAACAATGCCTAAAAGAACTATAAATTTGTACTTATGTTAGTGATTTCAAATTAAATGCTGCAAACAAATACAAAAACATGCAATATAATTAGCCAGCACTAAAAGAATATTTTACAAAAAAAACTATACACGAGAACACATCGTGCCACTAATATTACAAATTTGTTCAGCTTCAAGTATGATATAGTGCTCAGCAAACTGGCAGCACAATATTTCATTCAGATTAATTTTAATGACTTTTTCCCCGGGCACATATAACACTAGCATGTTATTTACTACACACTAAGTGTTACATATAAGGCCAATTTCACATCATGCATTGTGTATGAATACATGTTGAGCCCATAGTGGTTCCACATTATAAATATGTCCTATTATATCTCCCACTCTTGTCTTTTTTCCCCGCCCTATTTTAAATCTCTCTAAGTCACAGCACGTCTTTTACTGGGCAGGTACAACTAAATTATACACAACAAGGTTAAAAATGTGACATACTATAAAAAAAAAAAAGATCTAATTAAGTTTCCAGTATGCAGTGATTAATAATAAAAGATCATCTACTTCATTCTAACTTTGGCAAGTATTTAATCTACATATAAAAACAAGTATCATTACATATAAAGTCTCTTGGCTAAGGCTGTAGCTGGTGGCAGCTAGTGAGGTGGTGTGTTGTGCTTTATTTGCGTTTTCGTAGCACTAGATACATCAAGCCGCTCAGCAGCGTCATGGGGAACACCACCCAGGCCAAGATGAAGGAGTATCCGTAATCTCCTTTCTCAAAACCCTTAACTCTGAAAGTTAAGTGCTCTGCTGTGTAGATGGATGCAGCGGTCATCACGCAGAAAGCTGAGGACAGAAAAAAGGGACAATTTACAGTTAGTTGGCAGTATTTAAAGCGATAATTTACCCATGAATGAAAATACTCATCATTGTTGTTCTGAAGATGTTTTTGATGACCACAACTCACGTTTAAGACCCAAAAAGGTAGTAAAGACATTATTAAAATAGTCCATGTCCACTAATTTAAGGATGTTCTTACTTCCTTTCTGTGTCTACTAGAACGTGGTAGAACCCTTGCTGTGTCAGAAAGCTCACGGATTCTAAATATCTAAAATATCTTCATCTGAGTGAAGGACTTTCGAAATAACTTGAGGGCGAGTAATTAATTGGCAAATTGTCATTTTAAGGTGAACTACACCTTTAAGATTCACAGAAACTTGACTTGATTCAACATTCAACAGACAATAAATAAACACAAAACATATTACACTAACAATAAATAGAAAAAATATTATACCGTTACTGCATACACAAAATATTTTTTTAATGGAAAATTTAACCCTAAAATACAAATGGGCTCATCAAGAGTTTGTTTGCTTATGGAAACAGATTTGGAGAAATGTAACTGTAGTGAATGGGTGCCGTCACAGTGAGAGTTCAAACTGCTTCACAATAATCCACACAATTCAGTTCATCAGTTAACCGGTCTTTAATGAAAATCTGTTTGTTTTGAATCCTCAGGGTGTTTTAACGTTAATCTGTTTGGTAAAAAAGCCTGTCGCTGTTGTTCTCTAACATCAGTTCATCTGCAAGTTTGTTCAAAACATGATTTTTCTTTTTGTTATAAATACATGGCTCACATTTTAGCTGTTGCATGCCATTTTTCGCTTCACAGGACATGAATTACTTAGTGATGTTTTTATCAGCTGTTTGGAGTCTCATTGTGACGGCAGCCATTCACCTCAGAGGAGCCATTAGTGAGCAACTAAATTTCTCCAAGTCTGATCTGAAGATGAAATCACATGTTGGTTTTCCTGAGTCCAAAATAAGTCCTTCAAAGCTGGGGCAATTTACAGTATACAGACTAGAAAGATAGCATGAAAAAAGATTTGCTTGACTTTCTTTACAGTGTGCATAATTGTGCTGCTAACAATGATCAGAAATATACACTGTGGGCATGACCTCACCACACAAGAGCTGGATGATGGCTGTGAAGACAAATCTCTCGCCCTGCTTCAGACGGAAGAGCTGAAGAACGAAGACGAAGAAACTCACACAGCACAAGATAGTGGCCAGTATCATGCTAGCTTGGACCATCTGAAGATAGGCTGATAAAGAGGAAGAAAACCAAGAGGAAATAAGTGTCTTCTCCTGGTCAGGTTTTATTAATACATAACTTTAAACAATGTCATTAACACAATCATTTATGCTGTGAGACATGTTCTTTTTTCAAGTAAATGATTGTTACATTTCATTTCGATTTTATGATAATTACCTGCATCACGGGTTGCACTGTTCTGTATATCATAACAGTCTGTATTATTGCACTGATACCAGAGGTCAAAGAACTGACCATTTGAAACCCACCATGCCTTGAAAAAAAGATGGACAATATATATTGACAGAATATAAACTAAAACTATTACAAAAGTCCCTTTTTCATGATGAAGTGTTTAAAAGGTATTATACCTACATACTGTATATACAAAAAAGGTATTTCTTAAATATAAATGCATTTTAGCAGTACATTTTACAGTATGGCTTGTTCAGATTATTTGAGGTAAACTTAGCAGAAATGTTTCTACATGAGTCAAAATCCCTAACAATAACACTAAACAGTAATAGTGCTTAAAGCAGACTTATTAAAGAAGATCAACTCACATTTTGGATGGTTGATATAAAGAGTAGTATTGCTGAGGTGATGTGGAAAAGGAGGATGAGGGCCAAAATAATCAACATGGCTGGTGATGGAACAGAAAATCAAAAGCAGGAGAATCTGGAGGAAAAAAGGAAACAAAATCCTGTTAAATGAATACAAAGCTAATACTGAGAATGGGAACTGTTGTTTTCTGCTTCTCTTGGTGGGAAAATTACCATGTGCCCATTTGACCAACCTACTCCTATTCTGCACTTTGACCTTGACTGCAAATAGTTGTTGTTGTTTTTTTTTGTCTTTTTGATGTTTTTTTTTTTTTTTTTTTCAATGACAAAAAAAATCAAAAATCAAAAGATAAAAATTATTTTACAATGATTTGTTAACACTTTATAATAAGGTTCCTGTTAACTAAGTTAAATACATTGCATGAGTTAACACTGACAAATACCCCCAAAGCATGCAACGGTCTTAATGTGCATTTTTAATTATTACCAATACTACCAGAATCTATTAAAATTATGTAGTTAACAATAAACAGATGTATTTTGTTTTTATGTCAACAAAGATGAATAAATACTTATCGTTTTAAAAATGTATGTTTATTAATACATAACATTAACTAAATGCCTCATTCATTCATTCATTCATTCAACTATTATATTATTAGTTATCTTTTTCAGTTTTGCAGACTTGATAGACTGCGCACAAGTAATGTTTAACCCAACAAATTAAAGTCAAATAAATGTTACACAGATGGTTATGGTTAGATGCCATGCCAAACAATACAAACCATTTGAAATTGTTTAATAAAATACTTGATTCCAGTTATCGAAACTACATTTATAATTTTGTCAGATTTTATTGACCACTCAAGTAAATAGGAGCCAAGTCTAAAACCTCACGCAGTCCGCCTCTTCTTACGTCACACACGTGAGCCTCGGAGTCAGATGCTAATTTAGCTTCCCATGATTCACTGAACTACAGCCACACAAGGACAGCCTATACATCTTAGCCTGCACCACAACCGCTCCGAGCCATTTATGAATGGCCTTTTTCCTCCTCCATCTTGTATAGTGGGTGTAAGTTTATACTGGAGGTGAGAAACACATTTTTTGCTCTGAAGTGCTTTAATGCTCAGTACTTGAGGATACAATACATTTTTTAAAAAGACACCCCTAAGGACTATATCACCTCAGCACTATTTCTGTAAAATTCACGTCGCAATAACTATGTGGTGAACTGTGGGTTTTATCTATTTGCTAGGATACAAAATCCTTTACATTTACATGACTTTATTTGAGACACAAACAGAACTGTAAACTCTGAAATACAAGACTAGTTTACTTAAGCCTGGCCCCAGCAGGAATTGAAGTATAACTAAAGGATTTAACAGATTTAGGTAAGTGTCCAGTAAATATAACTCTTTTCTTTTTTCTTGATAATAAAAAAGGATACAGAAGGAGGTCAATGAACATAGTGAAAAAAAACAACGATATAACCAGCATTTTTTCTTATTATACAGCTTATACACAACCATCAATCATTAAGATGAAGCTGTTTTGCTCCAGGTGTATGAATCTAACCTGAGGTGGCGCCATTGAGCTAAGATGTGAAAACTCTCTACAATTATCAAAAAGCATCAAGTGGGGAATATTTTTTATTTATTTACCGGATATTCCCGCTCACCGCTTGGAGAATAAACCCTGGACACCCTGTTTAACTTTGGAAGTCATACAGGTAAAGAACAACAAATGGAGGCGAATATAATAGCAGTGTTTATTTTACAGGTACACTGTCTCTTTAGGAGGAGATGTGGGGAAACAGGGCGTGGCATTTGAGCAATGCAGAGTTTAGGCGGGAAAATGGTACAAGAATGGAGCCTTACTGTTTGAGCACATATTAGCAAAAGCAAACAACCTACTGCTCACAGCCGAGCCACGATTCAGCCCACGCGGTCATAATAAAGGAGACCCGAATGGGAAGAGGAAGCCAGCCTTAGTACACAAGGGAGGCACAGTTGTGGGAGAGTACAGTATGACGCTCGTCTAGCAGAAGCTTTTCAAAGCAGTCTCCACAAACACGGGCATGAAAATTCTCTCTTTATTTGACTTTCACAGTTTTTCTTAGGTCACGGAAGGTACTGGGAACAAAATTAAGTGTAGGCATTAATAAAGACTGAGAATGTTGGTCATTTATTCAGAGCCTGTAGTGGAAATCCTCCAGAGACCTTCATCCCCTTAGGTTGTACATTAGCTGTCTGTCTCTGTAGAGTGTAAAGTGGGAGGCTGGTCTCATTAAATCGTAGCGTATCGTGTACTCGGTCCACACATGGTCTTCATTTTCTCTTCAGCTGCCTTCCTGTGTTGTACTGAGGGGCGTAGAGGACTGGAAAGGGGAGGAGCCGGGGAAGGAAGAACGTGAGACCAAAAACTCAAAACATGCTGTCCAAAAATCTGTGATCTGAAGTAGGAAATGTGTTGAGCAGATGATTCAGAGATTTAAAAAAAAAAAAAAAAAAAAAAGTGAAAACTTTCAATATTTGAATCATTGCACTCACAATGAGAGCAGACTGCAGGAGAAAGAGAGCATACAAGAAAAAACAAGCAGTTATATAGAAACCACCAGATTAATTAACTTTCTTAATTAAGGTCTTAAAGTTGCTCCTTTATGCATTTTTCATCTGAGACTGCAGCAGTCTGTTAGGATCACTGCATTTCCAAGAGCTGCAGGAAGGAGCCTGTTAATTTGCTGAAATCCATAATGGTGCAAATGTGGCATTTAACACATAGAGGACCAGTGTTTTGTTGTTTATGTCACTAGCAGCTCTGTGAATGGTGGGAAATTGAGGAAGAAAATTCCTGTAGACGGTTTAGAAGTGAGGAAAATGAAACCCTTTCACTAGACAGAGGACCACCAAACACAGAATACACACGGAAGAACATACTGAAAATTGTATGTTGGCTACACAGAGGGATAATCGGCTGTGCCCAGTCCCCTCAGGCCCTTCAGGAACAAAAGATCTTCTGTAGAGGTTCACTGAGGCCAACGGCAAGCGTGGAATCAGCTTCACGGGTGATTCACTTCAGCCTTCACAGGAGCTGTGTACCTGTAACTGGCAAAAGAGGCGATAGCACACGGGTCTTAGAGGAAAACTCCAGTTTCAGTACAATTTAAGCTCTATCATCGGCATTTTGATTACAATACATTTTGAAAAATAATATGCATGTCATTTTTTAACATGTAATTTGCTTCCCAACCTTTTCTGTCTAAGTTATAGTCCATTTTTTTTTTACATTACCATCACAACATAAAGCCTAAAACTTTAAAAGCTCAAATGTATGTGTTTTAAGAGAACAATTAATAGAAGGGCTTTTATAAAAAAATATATAGTTTATAGTTTCACTTATCCGCTTCCAAGTCCTTCAAAATTGGCCCGAAGTTAAAACTACAAAAACATTTTTGTTATGAAATGAAATGTAATATACAAGTGAATATTTTAAATGTTACCTCATTAATAAAAAGTAAAACTGAACTAAACTAAAATAACAATAAATGTAACCTAAATAGCAATAGTACAACTGAAGCTGCCATAATTTAAAATTAAACTAGTTAAGCTAGTTAAAATATTAATGAAAACTAATATAGTAAATAAATATTTTTTCTTTAAACAGATCTGGATTATGTTTACATAAATGTGTGAAGGCAGAAAGAACTGCAAACATTTATTACAAACAAGACACCTTTGTGTAGCTCTTAAGTGTGGCTAACCATTAATGAATAAATATGTCATTTCTGTACATTAGATCAATTAGTCAGACTTAAATCACATCACAAATCAGACATCTGTAATACAGCTGCACAAGACAAAAAGAATGAAAAAAAATCCAGCATTTAGCTCAGTCTTTTAGAGCTGGGGGCTGAGGCCCGTTAAAGTTTATATAGGCTGAAACATGAAAACCTATGAGCGTTTGTCTTGGAAACCGGCTGTGGCGTTTCAGTTTGCTATGTTCAATCCTGCGGGATGATAATGACAGCCGTAACTCCCAATCCTAGAGGTTTCCAGAGAATTTACAAACCATTATTGGTAAATTCAGTGCTTTAAAAAGGTAGCAGATAAGCCGTGTCAACTTATTTCTGCACAAGTGTCTGGGTATGTGTGTGTGTTGATGGAGCCCCTGTTCATTTCCCCTAAGCTCGGGGAAAAACGCTGACTTGAGTTTCACTTTTAATGTCATTTTTTCATGAAAGCCGCAGTCTCCAGCACACTTCCAAGTCGGCCACTGGTGAAAACAGAAACTGCTGTCATGGAACAAATGATTGAAATGAGAAGGAAAGCTTCAATGCCACCCAGCAAAGCTTTGCAGCTTCAATCCATACTGTACATCATTTATGAACAGGGCTGGATATCTGAGCTGATTAGCAGATTTGTTTACATTCTGATTCAATTAAATGCATCTGATTTAATTTAATGATGCATTACGGAAAAACAAGTACACTCAAAAAAGTGATTTTAGTTGTTTGCTCAGTTTACTTAAATAAAATAAGCTACACCAACACAAATCTTTTGTTTTTCACTCAGTTGTCATTTGTATTCGCATGCAATTTTATTATGTTAAATGAAATTAAGTTAACTTAAACCATTTGTGTTGGGCCTGCACAAATCATTTACTTTCCACTGACTGAAACTCGGCAGTGGATTTCCAGTTCCCAGCATTATTCGCATATGGATAGATCATGAGAATAAATGTTCAAATTAAATGCTATTTAATTTGTTTTTATTAAAGGGAAATACCTTTTAAAGTTTGTTGTTCGGTTATATTTTACAATTAAAAGAGTTTATGTTGATTTTTGAGGTTACCATTGTGGTAAAGTGTAGATCTTGTTGTTAGGCTATGGCTACTTGAGCTGTGAGCTGTAAGAGAACATTTTGACTTGATTATTATGTGTGCTGCAGATATGTGATGAAGTGTTATGAAGTCTTTTGTGTTCCCATAAGATTAATCAGGCCTTGTATGTGCCACAACCATGTGTGCGTAACAGCTACTGACAACCTGAGCACAATCTCCACTCTTCACCACAATGGTAACCAAAAACATTATTTAATATTGTATAAACTCTTTTAAATAACTAAATATTAAAAGCTTAAACTCTACCAGGCCTTTCAATTTTCATAAAAATGCAGAAAACTCTGCACATAGACACTAGTCTTTCAGCAACGGTTGGATCAACAAGATTGAATTATGTTCAAGGAACATAAGACAGACAACTTTTTATAAATGAAAAGCATAGATAAAAACAATGTAACATTTGTTCATTTAATTTTGAAACATTTTGTGGTGATTCATTGTCCCAAACTACCACTGACCACAAAACAAATCACAAATTGCTTCACTATTGACTATTCTAAACAGATAACAGACAGGCCGACGATTATTCTCATTGGATTGTGCGTCATTGTTTCTCCTGCAGCATTTAAACAGAAGCAGTATGAACTCACAGAAAAGAATGTTCCTCAGTAACATGACGCAGCCAGACGTCCATAACTCTGCTCAGGAAACAGATCATTGAGCGAAATCCAAAGGATAAAGTGTTTTATGAATAATGTCTGGTGCAAATATTTTGCTCATGAAGTCCAGATAACACAACAGTTGTTAAATAAATCAAAAAATGATGACAAAAACATGCAAATGGGAACTGCAGAAAATGTCACCGCCCGGTTTGACCTGACCTGACCCTAACAAGCAATGCCTGGGCTAGAGGGAAAACCTCAAAGTAAACGAGGAATATGATGGGGAATGTTTTAGTGTGGACGTTTGACATGGCCTGCGGTTTCAAATGTCAGCCCAAAGGTAACAAACCATTCATGGGTTGTTTCGCAGTCCAGAGACCAACTCGCACTCTGAGATCTGAGAGAATGCAGATAAAAGGGAAGAAAATCGTGCAAAGGATCAGAAACGGGAAGAAACGATGATGCAGAGTTTAGTGTGGATTCAATCCATGCACGTCTTTTTTGTAGATGTCCTTCACTGACAGGATAAAAGGAAATGTGCTAAAAAGAACAGTGCTCTGAAATAGTTGTGAAGCTTAACAGCCATGGACATTTTCATTTCTCAGCAAGTCCTAGGCATTCTGAAAGCTATAAACAATAATCTAATTAAGATCAATGCATTCTCCCAGACTATTTCCACTGAAGCACTCATGTTTATCATATCAGGGACAGGGGTGTTTGTTCTAAAATGCAGTCATAAATTAAACACAGCCCCGTTCTTTCTCAATAAAGTTAAAATTAAGCACTGAAATGTGCCTGCTGGGTCCCATTCAACTGATTTCCTAATAGGCCTCTTCTAAGGTTTGATGGCTGCAGTTCACAAAGACATCAAGATAAGCATTTTCTCACATATTGCCTTACAGCATATTTGTCAGGGGCATCTTGGGTAATCTGTAGCTAAGATCTGTGATCTGGGGTATGTGTTGCAAATTGCTACAAGGATCATTCTAAAGTCAAAGAAACAAAGAAAGGGATTGGGTTTATACAGACTAAATGTTTGGAAGTCCAGCATACATCACCAGAGAGAAGTCATTTCACTGGAAGATCCAGTTATGAAAATTTGATGAAAAAGAATGAATAAGAATATTATTTAGTATGCCTGAATCAAACTCACTTCTCCAAAACGACACTTACACCAGCAATTCATTTTTGAGTCTGACAGAAATAGCTCCTCAAATTAACAACTGCACTTTAACATTTACAGTGTCACAGGAAGTGAGATTATACAGCTCCGAACACACGCTGACAATCAGACCTGTTACTGACGTTTGAGATTATCTTTTCCCCACTGTTCAGCCTATGCAGAACCACTGGTGCTTGTGAACTAGAATGGAAACACAAGACTTATTTTTTTGAGAAAACACAAAAGCCAGAGTTGCTGCTTTTGGCAAGTTGCCTGAAATAAAGTTTGATGTACAGAACAAATAAAGCTTGCTTCTGGGTATCATCTATAAGCCCCGCCCATAAAAGGTACTCTTGCGCACAAAAAAGGAAAGGAAAAAGCAAACAAACTCCCAGCGAGAATGACCTGTACAGTGTAAATGCTATACTTGGACTAAACCTTAAGGTTCCTATTACAAAACCCTGAGGTACTCCACAGATATTTCAACACCATTCTGGGTAGTTTTGGCACAAAGGACTCCTCATTTTGTAAAAGGAGTGTATTTTGGCAAGGCGCATGTGTTTCTGCTGCAGCTGATCTCAGGGGGAGCCTCATTCACACACGGTAGGGTCCTGCTCGGCTCTCAGCATGGTCTGGGTGCTGATAGGCTTTCATCCCATTGCTATGGCTCTACTGCAGAGCAACTGTGCTCAGGTGCCTCAGGCCCTGTTTTCACATCGCATTCCACTGATGACACGCCGCCAGCATGAGTAACGGCTCCCACATGCATCTGTCAAAAGACACGCTGTTGAACCCCTGCGGCCACAGCGCTGCTCACTGAGAATCAGGACGGCTGTGTTTAATGCATTCACACACTGTCCAGATTCTCAGTAGCTCCTTTGATCTTTCAGCAGGGATGAAGAGAGAACTCTTGTTACTCCCAAGGAGTTTCTTGTTGCGTCCAGTGCACTTAGCAGCGAGTTCTAAATCTTGAGTGCGCTAAAGCCACAGACAAGAGAAGAATATTGAGGCTCTCAAACAGTAAAATCAGACTGGCTGAAGTCCATAAACACAGTCTTTTTTTATAATTTCTTTTATGAACCTGCAATACAAATGCAACTGTACTATACTAAAATATTATTACAATTTAAAATAAATGCTTTTTACATTGATATATTTTTAAAATTACAGTTACATTTTTTATTTATTGGCTAAGCTGAACTTTTTCCAGCATCATTAAGCTTCAGGTTTGCATGATCCTTCATGAATCATTCTAATATGTCGATTTGCATATTTTAGGAAAATTAATTTTTTTTTTATCACTGTGGAAAACAATCTGCACTCTTTTTTAAAGCATTCCTTTAAAATAAATGTAACATTATAAATGTCTTTACTGTCACTTTTGATTAATGCATCATTTTTTGAAAATGCATTGTTGCAAATAAGAATATTAATTTCTTTCAAAAACCTTCAAGGAAAACATTTAAGGGTTTAAAAATATTTCAAATAAAGCAACTTTACAGCATTAATGATTTAAACATTATATACGATTCTACACTACTTATAGGACGCTGTTTTCACTAACAGTCCCTCATTTTTGTAGGTTTTTTTACAATTGATAGCTATCAGTAATTTACATCATACTTATTAGTACTTAAATTCAAAATTGTTATTTATTGACTCTTTAGACATCACCTTAAAGGCATTACAATACAGATACATGAACACATCCCCTCTTGCCTCTAAGTGCATGTTTCTTTCCCTCTCTTATATTAGCATGCAATGTGACTGTTTATTACTAAACATGCCGTTGTTCTTGTGTTTAAAGCTGGTGTGGATCTCTGGTAAGACTGGTATCTCAAGTAAGATCATCTTGTGGACTTTTTCATAAGCTGACAGGGCTTTAAGCTTCAGCAGTGTCACCCTTGTGCACACTTGGATACAAAAATCAACAGAAACACATGTGCAATTCCTTGTCTCAATCCAAAAAACATGCAAACACATCACAGCGTCCCAGACTCAAAGACTCAGACTGGTTTTACGATTCCCACATTTTCCAAGCCACTGTGTCTGCGACACAACAGTGACCCTGGATTCCATCTATCACTGGAGAAGAATGACTTTCAGTGCTATTCTTTCTGTAATTGGTAAAAACAAATAAAGATTACCCAGCTTTAAGTCAAGGCAAACATCTTTAGAGGACTGCTTCATTTTTCTCTCCTTTTTCACTGCATCACCACTTGCATTTGGTAGTTATCAGTGTATATCAAAAGTACAAAATAGATTTCACTACTTTAATAAGTCGGTATATTAACATTATATCAATTATTACAGTTTATTATTAGAAATTATGACACTGTAAATTTAACATAAAACTGTGAATCCAAAAATAATCTTACCATATTTTTCACGGTTTTATTCTGGCAACCTCAGCTGCCGTTTTTTTACCATAAAGTTTACAGAGTAGCCTATTGCATGTGGACTGTCTACAAATCTTTAAAGTGAATCAAAACTACACAAAGTGACCAATTTTGCATGATTCATCAACAAATGACTCCTATAAAAAAACCACAGTGAGCAGTGTAACATAATTCCCAAAATGAATGACTCATGAGGCAGCAATCAGGTTACAAAGTTAACAATTTGACTCAATGTTAACAATTTGACTCAATCTGAAACTTTCTAAATATCATTTACTGCAACAACGATGTCTATCATAGACAAGCTAAATTAAAATTCTAAATAAAATACACCCAAATGAGTTAGAATCAAATAAATAAGATACAAATTAAATCAAATCAGAAATAATTTCATATTTGCCTTTTTTATTTAAAAAAATAAAATAATAAATAAAAGAGATGCATGGTTTGGGTTTCATGACACACGCCCCCTCCTGTAGCTTGGGCAGTCTGAGGGTTAAAAAGTAGTGTCCAGAGATTTGGCTCAGCCAAAGGGAGAGGCATTTCCTGACCTAAACGTTGACAGCATAGACTCTAATGAAACAACCCATCCGCAAACAAAACCCGCCACCTATTCTTTGGAAATCCCTGCAAGCAGCACATTTCTGAGTGGCATCAGTTCTGCTAGATCAATCAGTGACCCAAAACAAAAGACAGAGAGAGAGAGAGAGAAACTGAGGTCGGAAACAACTTGGTCAATAAGCAACTGGGAAAAACCTCTCACTTTTGCAGCATGGAAAATTAATACATGGAAAAGAAGCCATCACTTTGTCCAAATCATCCAGCACAAACTCTCAACATGGGAGTTGGTGCGAAATGGCCACCACAACTAAGCTGCACCATTGGTGATGTATGGATAGGTTGGACTACTACACATTAGTGAGTAGGATGATAAATATATTTCAAATAACCGTGGATATGAGTTTTCGGGGTGGCTGGAGTATACATCACACTGTGTTTTAAAGGCTCGTGCATATATCCTTCCCTGGAGCGGACTGGCTTTTGATAGGTGGGTTTGAGTTATGGCTATTCCTGCGGCTGTGTTTGTGTTGTAATAGCAGAGCAGATGGGCGTCCGGAAATCCAGTCCAGTGAAAACGGCTGCACCTCATGAACACACTTCACACTCCCCGCCCCCTAAACTGTCCCACGAGCAACACACTGGAATGTCCCACTGAGAAAGCACTGTGAATTTCACACACTCAATTGAGAGAGATGAAATTCCACACATGCAAAATTAATCAAATATGGAAAACAAGTTGTAGTAGCATGTTAGGAACAATGCTTGGCCTTGTAAAGCACAAAACACACCCTCATATAATCTACATCCATTTTTTTTTCTAATCGTTAAATCTTCTAACTAGAATTTCTTTAGGAAAGTTGGAATATAAACCATTTCATAAATTTAACACACACACACACACACACACACACACATACATATATATATATATATATATACACACACATAGTATATCATGTTAAGAGCTTTACATATACATAGGATACATTTATATTCTAATTTTCTTCTTAATGTTTATATTAAAATATATATATATATTACATTTTTTATCAAAAAAATTATGACTAAAAAACACTGTAGCATGTACTGACAGATAAAATGCTTTCACCAGGGGGCGATATGGGAAACTGTTGGTGGCACTTCACTCTAAATGATTTTAAAACGTACAACCGCCAAACACGACAACAAATACTAAAGAGATTTAAGCACGGATCTGTTGCGTTCTTTCAAAACATCTCATTATTTTCTACTCTAAAAACTGAAGGCAAACTAGATTCTCCAGCTTGCTTTGAAGTAGAATTAAAAAGATTATAAGTAAACAAAACGTCTAAGAATACGAAGTTAAGTCTAGTAATAAGTATAAGCTGGTGATTCATCAGTGAAGCATCACCGCCAACGCCCCTTTTCTCTCAAACTCTCGTCAGTTTACATTTTTTTAAGCTAATAAAGTCTCAAACACATAAAGCCTTTCAGACAGCAATAAATCAACTCCCTACCTACTCCAGCCAGTATTTTCTAGTCATCAAAGATGCTGTGATCCTCTCAAAGTGTTTTACGACTCACTTAAAAACAGTTTGCATGAATGTAGAAAAAGTTACTTATAATTCACACTCACCGCTGAAGTCAAAGCCTGAAGGGTCAGATATTGTACAGTTTGGAGAGGGCAGGCAGACGTGGAGGTGAAGTGATGCAAGCTGAACGTGACTGCAGGGTAAACGTAGTAGTAGTGAAATGAGGAAAAAGTGCGCGCTCCTCCTCTCCAAAATCCTGAACAGCCCAGAACTCTGGTTGGGTGTGGTCTGGAACTCAATACGTGCTGTGCTGTGCTGAGAAAGGGAGGGAGGGCAAGCTTTCTGGAAGCATTAGGTGTTGACAGTACGTACAGAATTCATTGTGGAATGCTTCCTTTTGACAAGTTTTAAGACTTCGTAAGTCAACACCACATGTCATTTGTCCCAAAACGGTCTGCTCTGAGCGTCTCACGCGTTTATTTTTCCCCACTCATTCTCACGTGATTTTGAAGGAGAGTGACAGTTTTGGTTGGTGGTTTGTGTGTGTCTATATGTGGTTCTCTGTGGTGTTAAAGAAGACCAAGAGTGCAGGGAAAGTCTTAGCCTGTTCCTGGCGGGAACTGAGAATGAGGCCAGTGGCAGGAAGAGTGGAGCAAGGAGATTTACTCACAAAGGAAACGACTTCGCCCCCTAAATTCAGCCACTGAATGCTCAGCTACCTCTCCCCTGTTCTTACAGCTGCTTCTGTGAACCTCCAGATAGCTGCTCAATACAAAAAAATCTTAATATTTACAGTTTAGTACATTTATAGATAAATAAGCCTGTCACTATGTATATTTGTAGTTCCACAGAGCATATTTATTTTGTAACTGAGCGATATTGATGTACACCATTGTTTTATACCATCTGCAAATATTTGTCTATTCATTTCCCGTGTGCTCCTCCCTTTTGCATTACATCCCCAGGATTCTGGCTCCATGGGTTTCCTGAGTTTGTGTGTATGAGATCTAAGCTAGTTGACTTTAGGGCTGACTGACTAAGACTGGATTAATTGCCTTTCTCTCTAAAAGGACAACAGTGCTCAAAAATAAGCTGTCGCTTTTTCCTTTCAGTAAATACTTGTTGCTGTTAAAGAACATGCAGCATCTATACAAAAAGGGCTGTTTTACAGAAACCATCTTACAGTACAGCCTGTAGGCAGAATTTGACTAATTAACCCTAATTTAAGAAAACAGCTACAATATAATTCCATGTAAGAAATAAGAAAAGTTTTGGGAATTTTGAACATTTAAAAAAAAAAAAAAGGTGATGATATGAATTAAAGTAGAAATAGGCAAGGTTCTGCACTTTTCGTTCCTTGATTTCTATTTTTAAAATAAAACTACTCAAGATACATTCTAACGACTCCAGTTAACATTTATAGCCACCCCTGACATGCCTTTATCATCCATGGGGGGTGTCAGAAAATTCCTTGGATGCCTGTACAAAGTACTGTATAGGATTTGTGACTGGAAAACAAATCCTGTCACAGTCTCAATTAATGATTCTGCTCATTTACAACTTGAAGCATCAGGCATATATTTCCTACGCTTACGATTCTTATAACGGAATCGGTAACAATGCAAAACTCCAAAGCCTCCAAGCCTGCAAACTCCACTTGAGTCAATGCATTCCTCTATTGCTGCTCAGCTGTCATTTTGTGTATTCTGCAGTGATTACAGAGCAGGCAAACTTTGCACATGCTATATTTACATCCACGATGGCTTATAAAGTGCCATTGTTCAGTTGAAGACAGCAGAAATGCAACTAATAACCTTCCGAAGGCGTTGCCAAGAGAAACCCTTATGAGCCGTTTTTACCCACAGCCCACATTTAGTCTGCAAAAACAAACAATCCCTATTTGATCATATCATGCAGATGAAAACTGGCTCTTTTTTGCCTGCCTTGCACATTTAAGATGTTTGCTTTTGTTGACGAAATGTTTTGAGCCCCGAGGGATGTAAAACACAATTTAATGCAGTTAAATGTGTATTGGAAAACTTAGGACATTGCAACACCTGCTAGAACATTGCTGGGTGCCATAAATGTCATAATAAAATACATGAATAATAAGCAAAATAGTATTGCAGTGCATTAAAAGTGAAATGTGTAATTTCTGCACTAGTAGAAACGCTAAATCCAAGCCAAACCTATGTTGCTGGTATAGGCAGGTGAGATAAACCTTTTGGTAAATCAACCTATCGATGGTAAAAAATCTAAAAGTTACACCCAACACATCTACGCTTAACTTACATTAAAAAAGAGATTCTGGTTTGAATCAGACATGGCAGGTTTATGTGCTCAGACTGTGAGCTGTGCTGGATGCTTCTGGCTCAGTCGGTGCAGTGATGTGGAAATTCTGGAGATCCAGACAGCTGCGAAACAACAGGCAGACTGCCAAACAGCGCGGAATAAGGTGGAGCCAAAGACCGGGGAGGCCCCACCGTGGCCTTTCTACACCCTCCACACCAGTCTAACATTGTGCTTCAGATCTCTGCCTAATGAGACAGGGAAAATGGAACAAGTATTCCATGTCATGCATTGGGAACGCAATGTGCATTTATGCAGTCTCGGAGTGCAGTATGTCATCATTTTTGTTCCTACCAAAAATCCACTGTACTTCCAGGCCACAGACTTCTCCCAGCTTAGCACTATTCTCAAATATAATTTTTGCTGATTTAGTGGAAAAACAAATTGCCTCTAAGTTAAGCTGAAATTTTAATGTGTAAAACTGCACAGTTCCCAGAACATCTCTCATTTTTCATTCAAACTGATGTGAAACTATTGGTTAAACCAGTGTTGCTATGCTGGGCTGGTTGGAATGTTCAAACAGAGCAATTTTTGATAGTGTGTAACACAATGCATTATAATGTCTGGGGAAATCAGCCCATAAAATGGATTACCTAAAATTTAAGTGATCATTCACATTTTGCACAGCTCCAATGAAGACTGTTAGAGTGCGTACTTCAGTGTGAGCGTGCATAAAACGAAACAGCCTGAATAATCAGGATTCTTGCGCAGCTGGGGTTAAAAGGTGCAGAGGAGGAAGGTCAGAAGCTGCAGGCTGTTTTGGAAAGAATGCTGTGGGTGATGACCAGATCACAGGTGGAGAAGTACGTTAGAAAACCCCTGGGGTGAACTTTTTACATGTGACGACTCCATTTGTTTCCATGATAAAGAGCTTGTTTTCTTAAATGCAGATAAATATATCATACATGCAAAACTTCATATTAGAGCCCGACCGATACAGGATTTTAAAGGTTGATACCGATACAAATATTTGTTGGTTTTAAAATCCGATATTCCGATATATTGGCCGATTTTTTTTTTTTTTTTACATTTCAAAAATGCGCAACAAAACATGAACATATTTTCCTAACATTAGTTATTTGTAGTTATTTATGAGTTTTAGCAAACATAATATGATAATGCATTTTAAAAAGAAACTTGTTTCTTTTATTGTCACAATAGAAGAGAGGAACATCAAAATATTCTGATAAATCAAGTTCTGATAAATGTAATGTATAAAAACACAAACTTAAGATATGAAACGTATAAATTCTTTTGAACAAAAACACAACAACAACCAAATCAAAGTAACCAGTTTTAAAAGACTTGGCAAGCTTCATAAATATAACTTTGAATAGGACTGGAGACAAATTCTGTTAAGTTCTGATAAATAACAACAACAGCAAAATATAGATTGCTAACATTATATGAGGTAGTGTACTGAATCAGTCAATCCTCAATAGCTCCAGTCCAGCAGAGGCAGGTTGTAGTATAAAAAGCAAAGTTTCTCTGCATTCTTTCCTTTCAAAGAGCTTTGCCTAACCTCATGAATATTTCCTATGGTGCTTAGTCACGAATTTTGTCATGCTTATTTCAGTTAAGAGAACTGATGGGGATGTTCTTTTAATCGTTATTCAAGCAATGCATGTCTTGTGACCAACTCACCATGAACACACTTGACCGATTATCTGACTCGCGGATAACTGGTTCTCTCTGCCCGACTCTGGCTGGATCAGCAGGTTGCAAGATGTGTGGCGCGTTACATGAGTGTTGCCAACAGAGAGGGTGTAGAGTGTAGAGAAACTATACAACACCAACTCTCAGGACATGGTTGAAGGGTGTTTCGTCAATTTTATTTTAGTTTTGAAATATTAATTTATTGGCCATTATAAATGCAGATATCGAAAGTTTGTAAAATGCCTAATATCGGCCAATAATATCGGCCTGCCGATATATCGGTCGGGCTCTACTCTATATCATAACCAACCAGAAAAAAACTTAAAGCATTTAAGTTCTGCATTTTAAAAGGAGAAAAAACAATATATATTATTCCCACATAAATTCAGATCAGTTTACTTGATAATAAATATTTACAGTTAAAAGTTGTAAAATCAAGTTCTTAAAGCAATTAAAATGTAAAAATATTCTTATTGCTGAGAACTTGAGCTGGTCTTTATCTCCAAACATGGAGACACCGCCCATTTGCTCGGGCAAAAACCCCTTTATGTTAGCAGTAAAACCAGTTTTAACACTGCCTCACACTTCCCAATCCCATCAATAGCTGTGAACAGCACAACATTTATTTTCCAGCACATGCTTTCCATACAATTTGCATTTCATCTGTCGTTCATTTGCTTAAAATGTGTGACCCACAAGAGAGCATTTGAGCAGAGGAGTCAAGAGCTCTCCAACCTCATGACAGAAGCTTCTCTTTCACACTGACATAAGCAGAATGAATTGCTTTCTCCCTGTTCTGATTAAGTTCAAGTGCTCTCGGAGCTCTGCAGGAGTGGAAGGAAATTAAGACAAAAGTGGCCTTTCCAATGAACATGAATGAAAGGTTTATAAAAGATCTCTAATTGTGCCCAAGCTTCTCGACAAAATCTAGTTCCTGTCTGTTGTTGGAGCAGTTTTCTGATGATGTGGGCTTCTGGCCATTGACGCAAGACCACACCTTCTGAATCAACAGACCTCAATAACCTGGACAAATAATGAAATATACTGTAGGTCAATCTATCTTAAATGCATGAGTTCAGCAACATTCAAAATTGTACGGAACTTTCTTCACAAGTTGCAAATTCAAAGGACATTGAAGTGGAATATTCATTGGAATGTCAGGAAGAGAAGTTTTTTGAATTTCAGTTCAAACAAATTACACAATGGGGATTTCAATAGTCCAGCACAAAAACAAATTGGGCATAAACGTCTATTCTTATGTAATCCTGCTAGCTGTGTTTGCCATAGCTATTTAACCCACAATGCTATGCAGTTAGACGACATTCACTTATATAATGAAGGTAAATCTTCATTGATACAGTACACTCTAATGTTAAGGTATATTAACTGACAACACGACATTTTGCAAAAATCTATTTTCTTCAATGATGCCAATGAAGCGCAACAATAGTTGGTTCAAATATGTGCTTTTTGTCACAGCAAACTCTCACAATATGCACGTACCGTTTGCATTGCCAGCAAACTTCTATCAGACCTTCATTTAATCACCCTACAGCTACCACTGACTCTTTGAAGAATGTCTTTCACACTCTTCAAGTGTCACAATAAAAACCAATCGGCAGAGTTCTATGGTTGCAGATTTGATTTGCAAGATGGGAGTGTGTTTGCACAGCTGTTTGAGGTCATTGCAGGCAATCCTCCCCCGAGACGAACATCTACCGCTGCCTCCTTCAACTTGACTGATGATCTAGTAGCTCGGGATCCACACCCTGACATCCTACAAGACTCCATGCTAGTCCTGCGATGTTCTCATAGGGAAAGCGCATGTAGCTGGTAGTGTATGGAAATGCATGTCTGGATCTTTCCTTAGAAATGGAATACATTTATACTGGTCGGAGTACAACCAAAATAGAAAGCTCTTTTCCTTCCTGGAGTGTTTTCCCGGAGCAACTGTGTCATAAATGGTGGTTGCGATGTCACAAGGCCAATTGGCTTGCCATACATAGCTTGTTTGACCTCAGACACCCGACCTGAAGGGTTTACTAGGTTAAATTTAAATTAAGGTCTAACCATGCAATTTGCATATACGGGAGGGACTAAAGTGTTGGGGATCACATACATAGCGTTTCCATCCTGTCACCGACACATTCCTACATGCCAAATTTGGTTCAGCCTCATAATACATCCTGGATTTTTTTTAATTTCACCGAATGAGAATAAACTAAGCTAATAAGATTTGAATTTGAGCTACTTTTTTTGTAACATATTCAAAGCCAAATCAAACTCTAAGCTGTGATATTCCAGAACGGGTCAAATGGGTGCAATTTTCTTTCTAAAACCAAGATTGAATGTCACCTTGCTAATGATGGAGCTTATGTACAGGATCTTGGACAAGGTTCAGTGAACAGCTCCCTGCTGGCACAACAGGCGCTATGTGTCAGTACTACGGTGCAAACAAACTGGATGAAAACACATTTATCTTTACCAAACAGACACTAGCTTTAGCCTCAAGTATATGCTGATAAAAAAAACATAGCAAAGCCATAGCAAAACAGTGTGATCAGTTTAGAAAAATAAATTGGCATCCTGCAGGTCTTACTGTGGACAATTCACTGGTGCCTGTTGTTCCAAAGAAAAAAAACAAGTATTTGTAATCTTTAATCAAAATGTACTAATTTTCTCTTCCTCTGAAACATTTTTTCCACTGATGTCACTTGATAGCTGTGTAGACTATTAGATAGTGTTAAACAATAGGTCTAAAAAGTATTAATTAAAAGTATGACACAGCATTAATCTCAAATTCATTCTAGTTTTATTCTATAAAGTAACTCCCATTTTCCAAAATCTAATCAATTCCGGATGAATAAAATCTTAAAATAAAATCTCATTTTTTTCCCCTCACCGAATTTCTATAAAAATCCCATTCATTTTCCAATTCAGGAAATTTTTCTTATATTGTATCTTACTCACTTTCTTCCTTCTATATTGCCTAAAATATTTCTGAAAGAATTCCTTCAAATTTCTATGGAGAAAATGCAAAGAAAATTACCACAGAGACCAACGCTGCTGTGCTGGGAAAGTGGACAGTTGCAGTGTGTTCACATTGACTTTAATCAAAGGACTAGACTCCAATCACTCATGACAACTTTGCATTGAAAGGAGTGTAATTGCAAGACAAGCTAAGTGCCGTTGACTATAAATCCACCCAATAACAAATATTGCACCAAGGTGAAGACAGAATACCAAATGGAAAGAAATGCCTTTGATGCTGCAAAGCAGGGCAGAATTTGCATGCATGAGATGGTTGTGAAACGCTGGCACTCTTTAGTGGTGGTTTGCATGTCACGCATGTGCTACTTTGTTTTGCCGTTGGAAACGGGTCATGCATCATTGTTTGAAAACAATTCTATCACCTTAATAAAGAGGAAACTGCAGGTTTCATCTGGTCAGAGAAGAACGATGGAGTTTTGGTTCCTTCGACACATTATTTTTTCTTTTTCATACTATGAAGCTGCTTTGATCTGTATTGTAAAGAGCACTGTATAAATAACACATGACACGACGTGACTTTAAACCTGGCTGAGACATCCTAACAGTTGTGGAGAAAAACTGATGCAGATGGACAGAGAGTTTAGATAGGTTTTGTTAAATATCCTCTATCCTATTTTACTTTATGCAATCAACTGTACATTTGAGCCAACTTAGCACAACTACAACCCCAACAATATTCAATTCAATTCAATATGTATAGCACTTTCACAATGCGGACTATAAAATCGAAATTCTATTGAGAATATTACTTCAAAACACTATGTGGAAAATCAAACATAAAAACAGCTGCAAATAAAAAATCTGTTGAGAGTACAGTTGCAGTGTGTTGTAGCTAGAGTTTCTAAATGCATAAGCTTCTAATTTTCATTATGCTATAGTTAACAAAAGTTAACTCTCCACTCTTGCATATAGGTCTGTTGTGCTTAGAAATTTGAATGAATCTTACACCTGGTGGGGTGCACAAGGAAAGCTCTTGTGCAAGTCTGTGCAATGCTTCAGGCCTATAAACAATGAATTGGCCTCCTGCTCTAGTGTGGCCTTGAAGTCAGTCAGCCAGCTGCCGCATTGTGTCACGTGCATCGCTGAGCCACTGCTCCAGCATATTTATTGTCTCATGGATATCCCAGCTCTCAGTGCCAAGCACACACGCACACAATTCCATATCAGAGAGGTCTAATATTCCATCCAATTGTTGTGCCACTGGCTCTACTCATTTTATCTTAACAGACATGTCAGTTTAAGACAAATCTCCTGTCTGACAAAATAAAACGTGAGCAGTGAGAGCTGTAATATTACCATGAGAGGCATGCAGGGCTCTGACACAGCTGAAAGATTTCATAACAAATAGCAGACAGCATAAACAAGGGGTGAGATGCGGGCCAAACAATAATCGACTCAAAGGAATGTGTGTCTTTAAAGATAATGACAGCTGAGTATGTAAATGAATGTGGCCTGAACTCAGGGCTTAATTATTATTACGCATACAATAATCTAAAATTCCACTTTAAAAGAAGATATGTTTTAAGTATAATGAACAGGTAGCTATGAAAAGACAAAGGATTAAAAAAAGGGTGAGTAGTTTGGAACATGTTCAAATTCACACTGAATTGATTATTATGTACTTACATGTATGGTGCACTGTCTCTATATGTTGTTGTTTTTTCCCCAAAACGCAAAAGAAAACATTTTAAAGAGCTAATAGTTTATATCGACATGTCTGTTGAGTTCCAAAAAAGGGCTCGAAAGTGTCATAGCTTAGTACATGTGCATCCAGGCGATATTTCATTTCTGCTTAAGAAACAGGCCACATTGTCGATGTGAATCTTTGTGGTTTTTAATAAGCTACACATAAATACAAAACAGATAAAATGTTTAATAATGTCTGACGGAAGCAAAAGCGCCGACAGCAAAAGTCAAATCGGGCGTATTTTTTAATGAATCAGCAATACTATTGACGCAGTTCAGTTTGATTCACAATTCTCATGAACCGATTCTTGTAATGAATTGTTCGAAAGAGATTGAATCACTCGCCTGTTTGAATCAGTCTGACGCAGTTTTCTGCAGGCTTTCATTGTATTCCTCAGTGAATCAGTGGGGTTTTGAGCTAAATTTCATTGCAAAGGCTCTAAAAACTTCAATCCAAAATAAAACTTTTTGTTTACTTACTTTAGGCCTACAGTATGTTTACTGTGTTCACTTAATATGTATATATAAATACACACACATACAGTATATATTTTGGAATTATAGAAATATATTTTATTTATCTGCAATATACACATGCATCTATTTGAATTCTAAATAATAATATAAATAATATTAAAATATCATCAATCATTTTGCATTAGAAATAATAAATATAGGCTACACATTACACACTGCACACAAAAACTGTTATTTTATATGTGATTAAATGCGATTAATCTTTTGACCACTAAAATACATGTATTCATATATTGCTGTAGTCTCTTCTAGTCTTGGGTTGTTTTTTTTGTTTTGTTTTTGTTTTTATCAGCGATCGCTGGTTCCAGCTCACTGGCAGTCCTCTCGATCTAACAAATCTCCTGCAGGGTCTGCGGACAGAGCACAAGAACAAATTGTGGCGGGTATGCTGTCATATTCTGACACTCCAGTGTTTTAGCGTGACTCAAGCTTTCCAGTATGACTATGTGTGCTGATGTTTCTGTCTGACTCTCTTTATTTTCTTTACAGGGCTACGGAGACAAATAAGAAATGGCAAGATTAGCACATTTATTGTGAGTGAATCCAATCATTGTGATGGCTGGTGATGCCAGTGAGCCACTCCCCATGGGCTGCACACTGGCACTCTGAGTCACTGCAACAATGCACATTTGCATTCTCGCTTCTCTCTTTGCTTTCCCAGCACTTTATAAAATTCACTCACACATCAGAGGGCTCAAGATTTGTTTAATCTCATTCACTTTGCTTTCCACTGAGCAAAATACAGCTGGAACGCAATTTTATCTGATCCACTTAGCATCTTCTTGAGTATTAATTAATAGAATGCAGTTGTTTTTTCAACCAGTCATGGCCGTTTTCACTGGAGGTTCACATGCACACTTTGTTAGGAGGAATGTGAGGTCAGAATAACACTACAGTACGTATTCTATCCATTCCAGCAGGGTGATTACTGTAATTAACTTCCAAAGAAAAATGAGCACCCGCGCTTAATAGCCTACTAAGCACTGAATTTACATCAGATGAATTATAGACACAGCAAAGCCTGGGTTCTCTCAAGCATTCCTCCAAATATATTGGATTAAATGAAGGCTTGGCAGAAATCCTGGATCATCCGTGACACGTCTACTGTTCCACTTGGAATCATCAAGAAACTTTGAACAGAAGTCATGTTGTTCTAGTATAACAAGTGAGGGTCTATGGTGAAAATCCAGCGCTGTCCGTATGGCTCTCTAGAAGAGAGGAGATCACCTCTCAATGATCCACAGGGCCATCACAAGAGTACACTTGTTTACAAGTGTTGAACATGTCTCCGGTCCTTCAGGGTGAGTGCATCCATGGATATTGCTTGCACATTTTCAGCCCTCCTGGAGTGCTCATCAGTCGGCCTCATGTTGATTGAAGTGGGCTCTACTATCTTTTGTCCAGGCATTTAAGTATGGGCTATAGCCAAGCTTCGAAGAGCAAAATCTAATCCCGTAGACATGACTGCTCAGACTAGCCTTGGAGGCTAATCTACGCGGGAGAGTAAGCGGGCCTGAAGGAAGTGCAGCAGATTTAAGTCTTTGTCCTTGGGGCCTGGAAGAAAGACCCATCACACGGGGGCTTAACTCAGTTTCTCCACCATGAATCATAGAGCCTCCTTCTCAGAGAGTCTGAGTTGAAGAAAAGCATTTTATGTCCTTAAAAAAACAGTGCTGTGTTTTTTTTTGTTTGTTTGTTTTTTATAAAAATATAATTGCAACAGTAAAATAATTATAATACGTGCCTGAGAATCAGAGTAATTGTGTCCAAATGTGTATTATGACCATTTTTGTTTATTTATATATTTTCTATGTACCTGGACAGACAGCCACAAAGTCACTTTTCCCTGAGAATCAATTGATAAGCCTCATTGACTTCTCAAAGGGTCGAATGAATGAATGAATGATTCTTACCTGAAAAGCAGTGTAATCATGTTCAAATGCGTTTCTAATTGTATATGCTGATCAAAGGTTGCATTTTGGATGTAGGTGTGCTTCACAACTAGATTAACCATAAATGTCACCCTATGAAAACGTAACATCCGAAACAGCAAAAATAAGATACATATAGGAAATCTAGGCTCTGCTCAAATCCAGAAAACACACATATTTGACATTTCAGATCCGTTAAGATGCAATTGTTGTTTATTATTCACCCATGAAATAGGCCTACTGTGTTTGATTTATGATAAACAAGAATGTTTTTAGTTCAACAAGATTATTCTTATAGGCTTTGATTCTCGTAACATGACACGAGATAAGGGTGAAGTACAAGACAAAACACTGGATCTGTCAAATTCAATGTGCATTTACAAGACGTTATCTATATATGCTGTAACGCTCAAAGCACAATCTCACGTCCCCTGTCTTACCTTATTCATAACATAGCTATATTAAATCCTATTTCTGGTCTTTGACTATAATAATGATGACCATAAGATAGATGAAGAGGAAATATATATACGAACTCATCTTACTGATCTCTGAAGTATAATAAAACAAAAAGAAACTCTCGGGCACCATTTCTAGTGGACTAGTACTAGCAACTTGGCCTATCTTAAGCTAGCCAGGTGGAATAGTTTCCTTGGCAACAAACTGACATTTATTTGTGCACTTGCCCTGGGGTATTTGAGGTTACAGAAACACCTTTATGTGACTAGTCAGTGACTTTCTAACATTTATAAATCCGTGCTTTTATGTGGATTTGTATGATTTGAGTGCAAGTGATGTGTCTGAGGGGATCGCATATACAATGATGTGCTTGTTATTCAAAATGTTGCTGCTTATGTTATGTAATGTTAGCATTTTTGATTGAAATGATGTTTGAGGTTACAGATACTTGTCAGTAAGTGACATAAATAAATTTGTTAAAATGTAAACAAAAATAATTAAAAGGTTAAATTGATTAAAAATGAAAAGAAACTCAGACTTGCAAATTCCCTTTTCTTTAGTGATTCTTTTGTCACCCCCTACAGAACACAATGATATATTACACCGGTGTTTGCATGCTCTAAAATAACGTTTTTACAATGCTTTACTTTTTTTAAATTTTCTGTCAAAGCTAAAAATGCATTTTACAAATTTACTGCGCTAATATTTTGTATTGCCTTTCCAAGAAAATAGCTTCTGCACAAAGTTTTCTGATCAAACCAGCAAGAGAGAAAATTCCTCAGCACACCTGAGGGACTCATAAAAGAGGTTTTATATGAATGGGGGATGAGGGGAGCGAGAGCTCTGTCCATGGGCGTGACTCTTCATGGCTGGCTGCACTCCATGAGCATTTGTGAAGGATGTAAAAAACAAAGGACATCTCATATTACACTCCCTGTCCATGGCAAACTCAAGGGTACAACATTTAAACTGATCACCTGGAGCTTTAACCGTCAAGAAACAAACTAACCACAGGACTAGAGGATCCCGCCCTCCCATTAAAGGTTTAACAAAACCCTTTTCACATGGATAAATTAGCATACAGGACAGAAAATCCATCCTAACCCATGTAGTTTGAAGTTTAATTTGCCACCTTTTCCCCACAACATAAACCTCAGATGGTCAAAGAGTCATCCTCGAAAGCTTTGCAACAGCTGTGAACGACAAATTACCAGAAGTCACCTTTAGTCTTTTATGTCGCTTTCTGGCATTTAAAAAGAAACATCCGTAACTGGGCAATTCAAGCACAAAGCCATCCTGTATACAGTGACATGGCCCTTGGGAGGGACTAGAAAACTAACTCCAGCGTTGCCAGAAAGTCATTTCTGCTTCCTCAAAAGCACTGCACAAACACTTGAGTTAACCCTTTGGTGGCAGAGAGGTGCAATTTTATTTGTTTAACTGAAAACAGCTGAGTGTAAAGATGTAAGATCTGAACTCATGGCTAGGGTAATAGGTTTGGAATTTGTAGCCACAGAGTGACATTCCTTTTGATTTACACAAAAGCTTTTATACACTTGCTCAGGTAGTAGACAGAAGGTCACCATCATTTATTTTTGTATGACACCATGGGAGGCTATTGTGGTCTACTAGTTAGAGAGTCAGATTGGTCGCCACACATCACTTCACGACACATTAATGTGCCACATACTAAATAAAAAGTTTATTAGAGTATTAGAGTTGGTGATAAGTATTAGAGTTACATTTGTTCATTTTGTAAAATATCTGAATAAACCTGTTTGCCTACTATCTAGAAGTGAGAAGTAATTTAGAGAGAAAGATCTTCCTCATAAAAAGCATTCCAGAGTTATATGTCAGGAAAAGAAGGAATTAATTCCTAAATAAACAATCCTGCAGTTACATCATTCAATAACTTTGTTACACACAATCATACTTCAAACATGAAAGCTGCTTCACTTTAACTTACTTAAATTATTAAAAAATAGTTTTAATATTTTATAAGATTTGAATTTTTTTATATTTTTGTTTAATAAAGTAGGCTACACACGGTCATTTTTATCTTGATTTTAAATCAATATAAATGCATCTAAAATAGTACAATATTTTTTAAAATAGGCTTTAATATTCTAAGGGGGAAACAGAGGCACGTAAAACAATACAAGATCTACTTAAAAACAGTTTAAAAGACAGCAGAGATAAAGACAGCTGATGCTTATAAAGCTTAATTATTACCTTCAGTCAGGCTTGTCATTTATTTATGTATAAGGTAAGTGCCAGTGTTAAACTAAGTGACATGTATATACGCACACAAACAAATGTACTTACAGTACTATGCGCCCAACCAAATTCACCTCAAGTGCATATACGGAACCTTCGTCGTGCAGCATTATCCGGGGAAGTTCATTGTCCTTGCACCGTTGTCAGGAAGTGCACATGTTTTGAAAGATGGCGGACGTTCCTAATGATGCACCAGAACGTAAGTTCTATGAGTGTTAATACGTTTTATACATGTTGTTATGAAACGTATAGTCTCCACTGTTTTCTAGGCTGCCGTCTGTTTAGAATTCAAATGACGCGTTCGCCAACTCTACACGTTTGTCTATGCCTCTTTTATGTTTATGTTTATGAAAAAGACGTGTCATATTAGAGAATCTGTCACAATAGCTGCGTAGACGTTTACATTACTGTTTACTTTAACGTGCATGATTACTTTTACAGTTATGATATATTGTCAAGCTAAGTGTGGGAACTTAAAGTTAACTTAACGTGAACTTATGTCCTCCAGAACTTATGTCCACCAGACTCCGCTCTCCTCTAAAGAGGCACCTGTTCAGATTCACACTATACATTTCTGTTGATTAATCGCTTAAAACTGTTGTCATTCCTTCTAGACTGTCCGGGTACAAGCAGTGATCAGGCTGGTAAATCATCAGCATGTCAAGGATGCCCAAACCAAAACATATGTGCGTCTGGTGCTGCCACAGCTCCTGATCCAGGTATACATACATATATCTCGGCTAAAATCAGTCCGCTCTGTGTGAGCCGTTTCCTCCAAGATGCTTTGAAAGCTTATAAAGAAAGAACAAACTAAAAGAAATTGAATTTGTTCTAAATTATTTCAAGGCTGATGGCATGTCATACTATGACTTTTTAGATTTGTTCTGTTAGATTTGTTAACGCATGATGATATACAACTTTTTATTTTTATTTACTTGTTTATTGAATAGCTTGTTGGCTCTATCTAAAACGGAAGTGAGACTTTGTTTTCTGTCATTGCAGCCATAGAGGAAATCAGAAAGAAATTTGGCTCTGTGAAGCACAAGATCCTGGTTTTGTCTGGAAAAGGGGGTGTTGGGAAGAGCACGTTCAGCGCACATTTGTCTCATGCATTGGCTAGTGATGACTCCAGAGAGGTGAGACCAAAGAATGCTGTTGTGTCCCTGTACTATGCTGCAGGAGGTTTTTTTCCAAACACAGAGTAATGCAGAACTGCAGTAGTTTTATACAGTTATTACTTATTACTGTAATTTATCTTTATTTATTCGTTCCATGAACTGTTTGAATACTACAAGTCAGTTTAATCACTGCTCTATATTAATGTGCTTCTTTAATTGATGCACACACACACACACACAGATATTGCAGACTGCATTGCTCGCACACATAGAAACATTCAGGAGCAAAGAGACTTGTAGTCAACTTGCTGCCCCATAACGTCTACTTAAAAAATCGCCCAATAGACTTTTATTGATAAAAATGGCTAGATATTGGATCGCTGCATTATATTCCTCAGCAACAAGGTGGTAAAATCACAGTTTTTTTTTTATATAATCTAAGTGAGGAATAATTGACAATGGGCTTCGCGTCGTGACCGCATCACCACCTCGGGTGTGCATTATTTTTCTAATAATTTAACGGTCCGGAGTCAATTATTCCGCTTATACTACGGTTGCCACA
>JAUCMT010000068.1:15009665-15023610 GCA_032357475.1 Enteromius thamalakanensis
TGCCCTCAACAACCGTAATAACCTCAAAACCCTTCAAATGCTCGAACCCCGTTAATTGCTGCTTGCAGCTATATTTATAATTAACATTGTTAAAACAGAAATACAAATATGATCGGATCACTTTGTTTGGACTGTCTTGTAGCAGATGAGTTCTTTTATCATATGTTGTTGGTTGGTTTATCCATAAAGTCTTGGAAGCTCACACAGAAGGAAGACATTTATGTTGGTGTTCACATTAAGCTTGCTTCATTTGGTTTATTTGAAAGGTTGACTTAATGGTTGGTACAGATTAGGACCTGATTTGAACAGATTTTGATTTGGCTAATTTATTTACAGTCTGATCTGTGCTGTCAAAGGATTAATACAGTTAATCACATCCAAAATAAAAGTTTTAGTTTGCATAACATATGTGTTTATGTTTTATATAAATACACACACATACAATATATTTGTTTTTAGAAATGTGTTCATGTATATACATTTATATATTTTCATCCCTATATTTTTTATTAAATACAAATATATTTGATATATAAACTTATTTTCTTTTATACACTGTATACATGCATGTGTTTGTATTTATATTTACATAATACAAATACACAGTTTACACACATAATGTTAACAAAAACTTTTATTTTTGATGTGATTAATTGTTTGACAGCACTAATTTTGATATTAATGGTATGTTTTGAGCATTTTTTTTTTATTTACTTGCGCACACAAATTGTCAAATATTAATAATATATTGTTAAATATATAATAACTTTACTGTTTTTTTTTTCTTTTTTAGTAACTAGACTTAATAGACATGAAACCAATTAATTCTTAAGAATAAAGTATGTACCAAGCAATGACATTTTATCAGCTAACTAGGCCTGAACTGTAGTTGATTTTTAGTGGGGTTGAAGGGTCCATAAACAGAGAAATCTGCATTCTCTTGATCTTCACATGAAGTTCTCTTTTTCCAGCTAACTTGGCCTTCACGGAGGACTGTGGCATGTCATGTACATTTACTGACTAAATTATAGAGTGGTAGTAGAAAGGATGTTAATTCTGTCATACCTTGATGTCTTCCTTCTTCTGCCAGACAAGTTAGCATCGTTTATATCAGACGCAGTCGTTGTTTTGTCCAATGTTTGTCTCATTATTAATGTGTAATGTATACCACCAGTGCAATGTTTTTGACCTGTTATGACCCGCCCTTTTTTATTAAAAATGCTTTTTTTGCACTCCATTGGATTATGAAATGCCACAACTAATTTAGATGTGCTGCAAGCCTGGCTCACATTAATTAATACATTTATTATTTATTTTAAACAGAAAGCGCTTCATTTTGATTAATTTTCATCATCGCTTGTTGTTGAAGTGGATTGGTTTTGCCTTACAGCACTATAAATGTTAAATCACATTTTGCTCCGAAACAATCTTGAAATCATATCAGACATTTTAAGTGCTGTGCCTTTAGCAAAACATCGTATTAATCAGAATAGAACAACCAACAAACCTCAGAGGAAAAGGCAACACTTATTCTCTCGAACTTGGGTGAATCTCTATGAGGGAGCAGAGAACAGGAAAAGCTTCTGTTTGTTAGTCAGCATCCGAGCCAAGCGCTTTACAATAATTTTTTTCCATCTGAGACTGCTGGCTATTTTTAGTGCATTGTAGAGCTCTGCGGCAGAAAGAGCTGTGTTTACCGGGTTCATTGAGAAGTGCACGGCTCCGACTGGCGCTCTTTCTGAGCCAGTGCACTGGGGAGAGCTGTATTGATCTCGTCTCAACAAACTGCGGCCACAATAGTGCAGTCAGCGTGCAGACTGCAGCCACTGTTTACCCTTTGGCAGCTCACTGACTGAAATAATCTTCAATCCCTCAAACAATTTAAATCGCACAGCTTGGGGACTTCCACAATGTGAAGCGCTCCATTGTTGGCAGACATCTAAAAAGCCGAGAGGAATCGAGTCCCACGCTCTCTGCTTCCAGTATTCAATAGTGACTTTAAAAGGTCTCGCTGTGGAATTATGGGTCGTGTTTTTCTTCTTCTCTGACATCTCACTCTCTTTCCATTGTAAGATGGCAGTTTGCGCAATTGTGTGTTTTTCTCTTTATTTATTTATTTCTTTGTCCCCTTGGGACTGTTATTATTTTTCTAGCACAATATAGTAATGGGATGCTGTAGCCTGAAGAGAAAAATTGAAGTGGTCTCTTTTTGTTCTCATCTTGGGTGAGAGTGAGAGTATGGTCACCCTGGCTGTTGACAGTTAAACCCTGTGTGAGTCTGTCTGTATGATCTCCAAACAGCACCTTCCAGTCAGTCAGTGTCCTGATAGCTCCCTCTTATCTGCTGTGTCAAAAGCCCCTCTTCTGATTCCGGAAGTGCTGGGAGAACATCCTGTTGTATGACTTGCGCTCTGTGCACACTTCCTGAGAACTGAAGGAGTGAGGAAAGCATTGAGAGGCTCCTCCAGTGTGACCTTCAGTTCAGATAAGAGAGGCATCCACTCCAACGCACCATCGGTCATAAGGAGTTTATTTCACATGGAGATAACTAGATATGGAACAGAAAGAGAAATCTTGCATATGCAACCTGGCCCAAAAAAAGCAGTTTGGATTTAAAAATGTAAATTGGAAAGATGCAACTTTATTGCAGTGATTAATATGTTTCTGGGATGTTGCATGTTTAGTAACAATTCTTTCAACCTTAGCTGATGCATTTTATTTTACCATGTAAGAATACCCAAGTCCTCATTCCAAGATGACTGTGCCAAGAATCATCAGGCTCAAATTGTGATAAACTGGCCAACCCTATTGAAAGATTTTTACACTGCCTGTCCAAAAAAAGTTACAAACTCATAACATTGTGTTGGATCGCCTTTAACTTTAAAGATGTTGTACTTTTATTGTGGCATTGTTTCAACAACATAATGCACCATCTGGTCATTTATTTCCATCAAGAGTTCATTTTGGTCTTGTATTGACAATAGGGCCGTTAAGTTGATTTCGGGGATATTCAGTGGGGTTAAAGGGGTCATGAACTGAGAAATCTTATAATTTTAAGCACATAAAACTTATAATGATGATGATAATGAATGACATTTATATACGCTTTACAGTTGTGTGGGAGGGGGTCTCTTTAACTTCCAATAAAGTTCCCTTTTGACATGTAACATTGCACTGTAAAAACATCCTTTAAGTTTCCGAACTCATAACTTTTTTGTTAGTCTAAAAGCACCTTATATTGAAGCCAATCTGCCACGACAACGACCGATTGTGGAATGTACCGTGCTGTGATGTAACAGTGTGGATAAACTCCGCCTCCGCAGAAGTTCAGCGCCTGCTTCTAGGTTACTGCCTGCCTAGCCCCGCCCACTGATTCACACATGTACTGTAAATAACAAGAGGTAATGCATCAGTAGGTTGTCAAACATGCACAACTATAAGACCAGCTGCTCCCAATCCCAGTCCTCGCTATCCGGCGCTCTACATATATTGCATGTCTCTCTTAGTTAAACACCTGATTCAGATCACAAGCTCGTTAGAGCTCCGTGCCTATAGTCTGTGTTCCGATTGACGTGCTTTCTACACAGTGTTCATTGCTTCCTACTCCGTGAGCAGGGGAAATCTGTTACTTCATTACTTACGTTTACTACGGAACATTAATTTTCGGGTTTATTCTGTGCAGAAAATAGCCTACATTAATTATAAATTATGAAATAAAGGCAGATCATGACCCCTTTAAGGCTAGTTCATTTGTGAAAAGGATTCCTCACCCTCACTCTTAGAGTCTGATGAAACTTGCCATGGTCAGCCTTGAATGTGTACATAGATACATATTCCAAAAGAGCTGTTCGAAAAACAAAAAGCTAAACACTGTATGGGTTAGGATTAAAAGAATTGGTACCAGGTATACAAACCAGCTATAAGCAGAAGGCATACAAAAAGGCACCTGACCTGTTTGTAGAAGCATCTCTATATTCCCGAGAAACTATTTTCTGTATTCGTTGTTTCCATGTTCAGTGGCTGCATTCAATAAAGCTAGATTCTGTGTATTTACGCTAACTATGTTTATCCCCACTGTTTTTAGCATGTTCTCTGGAGTGAGTACTTCAGCGGACCCATCCTCCTCCTCCTGTCGTTTTGGTTTTTCATTGTTAAATGCTAAAGGTCATACATCTAAACTTTGTCAATCACCATCATGAATTACAAAAGTGTTGATTATCATGGTAAACGTATTGTTTGCCCTCAGACCCGTCTCTTGCTCATAAGCATCTGTGTAATGAATTTTCTCAATTTACATTTTGATGTAGGTTAAGTGCTGCAGGCTGTGACTGAAGGTGCATGCGAGCTGCAAAAGTAGAGTAATTTACAGGTGCGGCATTCACTCACAGTAACCGGAGCAGGAAGGGGATGAGATCATCACCACAGCATAATGACAAGCATTATGTAGCTGTTAATGAGAAAGTTTGCGTGTTAATAGTGATAACTGGATGAACCTGCTCTAGTGTAAACAGATGCGGTTCATGCAATTTGATGAATGCACAGTGTTGAGTTTTATGTTTAGAACTGCATGAATTGTGATGCAGCATCATTTTATTGTCAAATTATATATATATATATATGTTTGTACCAAAAACAAAGGCTGCTTGTAACAGATGTGTTTTTGAACAATGGTGAGGTTTTTTGTTTCCATGTGGAGTCTGTCACATAGTTTTTAATAACAGGGGAACACTACGCCCAGCTAAAACTGGGAAGAGACTTGTGTTTGACCCAAGAATGTCTTGTTCTTCTGCCATTTTAAGTGCTGCAGGCTGTTGCAAACACCCTTTTTTGGTTCTCAGCAGAAGCCACACTTCTTTCTTTTTCGTTTTTTATATTTGAAATCTCTGGCTGTTTGATTTTTTTTTTAATTTATTTATTTATTTATTTTTTCTTAGGCATTTCTATTAAATGTCTTTCTGTTAGTCTGTAGAGATACGGTGACATATTTTTCCTATACTTGCCACTAGACATTTGAAGAAATAAGATCTAAGAAAGAATTTCCCTTTGGATGAGCTCTGCAGTCCTCCTCCTTATTTTCTTTAACAGGGGATAAATACCCTTTATGAGAGAACTGTGCCTATATCATAAACTTTTTCTCATTTTTCTTGTGTGTCCCTAGCTGCTTTCTAAGGAAATGCTAGTGGTTTAGTAGCTGTCTGCAGAATCCTGATGTATCTAGCAGCCACTTGTTTTGATGTTTGAGAATAATTGTCTGCAGCTGGGTCGTGTTTTAACAGTAGTTTTGTTGCTGTTGTTGTTTTTAATTTATTCTTGCACATTAATAACTGAATTGGAAGGTAATTTTGACCAGTCTTTAGATGTTCATTTATGGTGATGTGCCAACCATTCCATAGTCCTCTTTTTATTATGTACCTTTACTTGTAGAAATTTAAATGAAATAAAAAAAAAATCATCTTTACTTAAAAAAAAAAAAAAAAAAAACCAATTCATAAAATTTATACACCTGCTATTTTTTTTTTAAATATTCAATATCAGTTGTTACATATAAATTGGAATGCTTAAACTAGCAAAAATGTATTGATAAAAATTTAACATAAACAAGTTTTGCACCAGTTTTCTCAGAAGATAACTTTCTTTTTAAAACATGGGATGTAAATACTGTTCACATACACATATATTCCCAAACATATTTGTTGATGTTCCATATGCTCTCAAGAGGTCTGTGGGATTCCTTACATTTTTATAAGGTCAAAGATGTGCTTTTCCACTCCTCACTCATCATATATTGAGCCCGGAGGGTTTCAGACATTGATTTAAGAAGGCCAAATAAGACACAGGAGCTTAAACTTTTGTGTTTCTAGCCCAAAAAAGAGGGAAGTACTGGGGAAAAAAAGAGCGGTTGCCAGAAGAAAAGTATTCAGCCTCTGAAAGGAAGTGGTGTGATTTCCCCTTTAGCTCGGTGGAAGAATCCCTGACTTTTGCTTCTAGCCTCCCTACAACCCTGCTCTCTGTGCATCTATTTCCTGCGAGAGCCTGAAAGGGAGAGTGAGGGAACCTGCTTGATTCCTGCGGGACTATTAAGTGCCCTTTTTTGCTTTCCCTTATTTGCTGCTTTTACTCCAGTGTTTGCTTTTAGTAAATTTCCTTCAGGAAACAGGACAGGGAGGGAGAAATAAACAGAGTGTGACCCTACAGAGGGTGCGTTTTAAGGGCGTGCTGCATAATTCAGCTGTCAGGGGCAAGAAGGTCATACATTTAATTAGACTCTCTATTTATTTTTTAAACCTGATGAATTTTACTTTTTAAGTAAAAGTGCTTGTAATGACATCATTGCTTAGATTTCTGATCCGTTTAGGTGCCTGTCATGTATTTGTTGCAAAAAGAAAGGGCTTTCATGGAGCCAAAAAGTCAAAGCTTCAGCACATCTGGAATTTTTATCAGCTTCTATCATGTCCACAGATCAGTCACACAAACAGACTCTTACTCTGGTGTGAGTATATGCTGCAGTATAATCCAGTGAGCATGCAGCAGCTCTCGGGGGTCTATTGTAAGAGAAGAAAAAGTTTTCTATACAAAAACCAGGAATGTCATCCCTCTGAAAGATTCCCAGTATTTTTCCACCCCTCGTTCCTTAATGACATTTGCATCTGTTTGCTGTGAGGCCCTTTTGAGGTGGTTGCGATGGTTATTTTTTACATTTATAATTATTTTCTATATTGGTACAATGTTATCCATTTAAATACGTTGAATTCCCCCGCCTGACGTAGTTTGGGCTGTATTTGTTGAAGGGTTTTAGATCTGTTGTCACGCTTGCTGACTCATTTTGAGCACCTGTTCTTATGTCATTCACATTTGACCCAGAGTTCCTATATAACTGTTAGGTCTTGAATGCAACCACACACACGCACCAAATGATGGCTGTCCACTCAGAAATGAGACCGCAGACATGATGTCTTCACCTCATAGGCGATGGAAAGGTTGTTTCCTCCTTCACAGCAGAGGAGAAGTGACATTCAGAGATGAGTTTAAATAGCCCGGATGTGTGTTGGAGGTGGTTGTGATCTGTGTGTATAGAAATTATGGCCTTATGTAATGACTGAGTCAGTGCCGGTCAGACTGTGTCTGTGTGAGTTGCTGACTCACTAAGCTATGCCATGCTGACATCTTGTGTTAACTTCATTATATTGCAATGGTGCATTTTTCTTTAGCATGCAGGAAAGGAAAGTGGGTTCAATTGTTTGTTTGTTTTTTGCTATATTTAATAAAGTAAATAATATGAGAAAGGTGCTAATATGAGCTCACTTACAGTATATGAGCTAGAAATGTTTGGATACTCATTACAAAGACTGTAATCTCTGTTAAACCGTTGTTCACCATTTTGATGTTCGGGATTTTTTGGGGCATGCCTGAAATCGTGTATTGGTTTCAATCCACTGGAGCCACTGAGCATGGGCCTTTCCCTTACACTATAAGAACTGGAGAGCGCATTAACATCGGTGGTTTACCCGTTTAAGCGCAATTTACCATCAGCCTTCAGTTTGTTAGCTAGCTATGCCTCTTGATTATGCATATTTGGTGTAAGATTGTGTAGATCCAATTTAGCTGCTAGAGGGAGCATCCATTTAGGTTATAGCAGTATTTGACCATTTGAGAGAAGTAGCTTTCTCACAAGTGGGTGTGGTTTCATTTTGATAATGTATTTTATTTACTTGCTTTTTTCTTTATTCAAATTTGGCTGGGTTGTTAATAACACATTTGTGATGGTGTTACAACTCTGAACACGTTTAATATTGCTTACCACAGACTTTCGATGCCTGGGTCAAAGGCACATCCTTATTAACCCATATTCTTATTAAACATCCAGTTATTGTGCTTGTTTTTTATTTATTTATTTTTCTCTTCCAGGTTGCACTGCTAGATGTGGACATCTGTGGGCCCTCTATCCCGAAAATTATAGGGTTAGAGGGGGAGCAGGTATGTCGTACATACATTTCTGGTTTCATTGGGCTTCTTGCTTGTGTCAGAAAGCTGAAGTATCTCATTATTTGCTTCTTTAGGTACATCAGAGCGGCTCAGGCTGGTCTCCAGTGGTGAGATCTTTTAAAGCTCTATTCTTTTGATTTGTATGATCAAGCGTTTGTCATTCTTACGTAAGCATATATTCTCTCTGTCTAGTATGTTGAGGACAACTTGGCCGTCATGTCCATCGGCTTCCTGCTCAGTAGTCCAGATGATGCTGTTATCTGGAGAGGCCCCAAAAAGAATGGTTGGTACATTGTTGTACACATCAGGAATAATAACATTTTCATTTTATTAAGTGGTTTAAATGGCCTTTTTCAAAGTCATGCGGTCTTATTTAGCTGTGAGTTGTGTCAGAAGTCCAAACTGTGACTGTGTGTGTTACCTGACTGCATTTAAGTTATTTTTAGATCTAAAAATCTGTTTATTTGCACCCCTGAAGGTCAAAACAAGCAGGGGGAGCCTGCAAAATTTTACAAATACAAATTACCTATTTGAATTCCACCCAGAATCCTCTACTTCAGAGTTCTAGGGGAATTCATGCAGTTGATTAGTAGGCACTTGTTAAAAACACATTAAACAGCCCTGATGATCTAAACCACCAAAAAGGTCATAAACTTTGCTTGAATTTCTGTCCAAACCACGATTAAAGTAGAATTAGTTAATTATTAATGAGTTAGATGGGTGAGAGATTCACAGTGTTACTGATCATTATATTTTATATGGGAAAAACTACTAAAACATTGTCCATTTTTTCATGTTTGTTATGTAGTGTCGTAACTTACTGCCCACACATGATTATGACTATTGACCAGGGATAAAAAATAACAAATGACACTTCATTAAAAAAAAAAAAATACCTGACTAAATAAATATTCTCCTAATTACTGAATAAACGAATAGTCATAAATAAATAAACATTGCCTACTTTGCAGATCAGCTGGTCTGATCATAACCTCAGGGTGAAAGACTACAGTTAGTGGGTGGATATCCTGTGGGTATCAATCATGTGATTTGATGGTTAATTATATCGTGGTCATGCATGTTTGGTTTCATACAGCTGCTTTTCAGTGACATGTTTCTGTTTGGTTATTCTTGGTTAAAAGTAATTCCAATTAGCAGGTTTGTTAATCTGTTTGTTGTCTACTGGTGTACAACAACTGCTGCTACAGTACTTAACGCTCACATTTTGATTAACTTTAGAGTAATTAAATGATTTGTGTTCCAGCCGTTGCTAAAACAAGGGCAGCATTAACTTCCTGCCACAATAAAACTCTACTAAGCAGAAGTACTGCTTTCAAAATTAAAAAAAGGGTTCCGTTCTGACAGTACAACACAATGCACATATGACTATTAGAGGAACTTGGATCAAATACATTTTATGATAAACAAAAAAAATGCATTGTACAACATTCTCCTGTCTTTCTGCAACCTACCTTTAAAGTATTACTGTTTACATGTGTTTAATACCTTATGTAAGGCAAAGGAACAGAAAAAGGGGCGTTATGTTCCACGAAAACCTTTCTGATGGGAGCTAATCGTGCTGTTTATCTAGAGTTAAGTTTAGACCAGATGGGTTTCACTTCCTTGAACTCTGTGTTTTAACCACTGTCTGATCACTGTCTGTGATGGATGACAAAAAAAGGCACTATTTCACGCACAATACAACAAACAAGATGTAAGCAGTGATGTCTGATTCACAATTGATACTTGTGAACTCTTTTCAATGTGTCAGTCAAACTGCCTCACCTAGTGAGTAAATGGAATTAATCTGGTTTGAGTCAGTTACTAATTACAATATTTAATTGTATTAAAAAATGTTTAGATGTCTGTTAAAAAAAACTGGTTCTTGCATACTAGCTTATAATGTTGAATTAAGGGAAAGTTAAGGGATTTTTATTTTCTACCGTACCCAACCACCAGGATTTTACCTTTTTGTCCCCTCCTAAATAAGCAAAACATTAAGCTGTCCATGTATTACAGCACATAGCAGTTAGTGCTGTAAAAACCTAAAGGAACACGTTATGTAAACTAAATCACTTTTTAATGAGTCTTTGTCAAACATTTGCGAATTGGGTAAACAAAATGTAATTTGGCTCCAGATGTTTCATTAAGAGCCGATGGATCCTTCGTTTTTAGGAGGAAGTAAATCACTGTTGGGAGTACTGAATATCTGCATGATTACAGCCTAGTGATGTAGACAGTTTCGGGATAATAACAATGGCATCAAAACACTACAAGTGTGAAGGATTTTGAATTGGGAGTCATCTTGAGTAGCAAAGCTTGATTTTCATAAGATAAGACTGGAGTGCTAGGCAGTGCAGTTTTTTGCTGCATGATATTTTCATTTCCAGCAGAGCAAATTAAATGAATCGAAGCAATATCTTGTGAAAAGGCCTATACAAACAAATGGATGTCGAATTTGATTCAGTGACATGTTTGTTATGGTGCACTGTCACAGTTTGCATCTTTTTCTCATGTTTAGGTATGATTAAACAGTTTCTGAGGGATGTGGACTGGGGAGAAGTGGATTATCTGGTTGTCGACACACCTCCAGGAACGTCTGATGAGCATTTGTCTATCGTTCAGTATCTCAGCGGCGCTGGCATCGATGGAGCCGTCATCATCACCACCCCGCAGGTGAACAGCAACGCATGTAAAATGCTGTGCATTTTCCAGGAAGCTGCTTTTAGATCTTGTGATCTCATTTGCATAATAAAAATAAAATATTAAAAAAAGATTCAAATAAAGAGATTTGCATAATAAAATGTTGGGGGTTCTAATTGTGAGTTTATAGATGTATTGACCTATGAGAAACAAAAGGCTTTCACGCTTCACTGAAAGATAAAAAAATTGTTGATTTCCTCCACACTAACAGCGAAGTGGAACTCGTTGGTGTGAATAACTTATAAAAAAGAAAAGTTATTTATGGCTTCACACAAGTTGCACTTCTTAATCGTGCACATGCTGAAGGAAGCCATTAACACATTTCTCAGAACTAAGCTTTAAGCTTTGAGGTTATTTTTTTAAGCGGAGATGATTAATGTTTAGAGTCTTCACTGAATCTCTGGTAGGACACATAAATGGACTTGCACATCCTTATAAAGGCAAAGATATTTCTTTGGTAAAATATTGTATTTTACAAACCAGATGTTTTATAGGTCTTAGGGTCACCCTTGTTGTAGCACTTTGCTATGGAAGCCTGTTTCTGCCGCTGATTAAAAAATAAAAAAAGGTTATTGCGACTTTTTTTTCACAATTCTGACATTTTTTTCTCAGAATTGCTTGATACAAACCTGCAATTCTGCCTTTTTTCTCAGAATTGTGAGAGATAAACTCAAAAGTAAGAGAAAAAAAGAATTGCGTGGTATAAACTCACAATTGTATGATATAAAGATGCAATTCTGACTTGTTTCTCAGAATTGTGAGTTATAAAGTCTAGTTTTGAGCAGAAAAAGACTGATATGTTATCAGAACTGTGACCTTATTTCTCGCAATTCTGACTATAACTCAAAATTCTATTTTTTTTTCTTTAGCTTTATTTTTTGGCGTTTTTACCTTTATGGACAGACTTTAGAACTGACAGGAAATGAAGTGGTAGAGAGATAGGGGGGAATGGGATCGGGAAAGGTCTGCGAGCTCGGACTCAAACTCGCGATGCCCAAAGTGCGAATGTTGCCACACTGGTCACCAGGCTATCGGCACTGACTATAACTTGGCTTTATGACTTTATATCTCGTAATTCTGAGAAAAAAACTTGCAATTACTTTTTTCTTTTTTGCTGTTTTGTTATTCATTTATGGGAGTACCATGTAACAGTCCTTATTAACATATAACCATGTGTTTTGACTGCTGTATATTCTTTTTTTTATTTTATTGTTCCCTTTTCAAATAGGAAGTATCTCTGCAGGATGTGAGAAAAGAGATCCGATTCTGTAAAAAGGTCAAAATACCCGTCATAGGTGTGATTGAAAACATGAGTGGCTTTGTTTGTCCTAAATGCAAGGTACAGTATACATGTTTAAACCCAGTGTCTGACAGCAAAACACAGCACATGTGTATAATATTGGTGTTGCCAAAGATTTTGAGATTGTTGTCATTTTGTTTTTATTTTTAACAAATGATATTGATATTCTTTACTCACCCTCTTGTTATTCCAACCTGTGTGGCTTCCTTTTTAACATCTGAGACAAAGGGACAAATTGTAAATAGATACTTTTTTTTTTTTTTTAAACCAAACATTTTCAATTAATGTAGACTAGAGCTTGTAAGCTTCAAAGAGGATGCGAAAGCACCATTACGTATCAGGGTAGAAGTCAGTTAGTCAATTTGATCATATGATGATTTGTGACTAAATGTTATTCTACTGTTAAAAAGTAGTAAGGTTTTTTTATTTTTTTTTTATCAAGGATGCATTAAATTGGTTGAAAGAAATTTAAAGTTATTACTGTTTAAAAAAAAATGCTCCTCTTTTGAGCTTTAATTTCTTTAAAGAATACTAAAAAATACAGTTGAATACAGATTCTACAGAAATATTAAGTGGCACAACTTTTTTTTTTTTCCCCAACATGGCTTATGATAATTTTTCCTGAGCTTCAAATCAGCATATTAGAATAATTTCTAAAGGTTAATGTGTCAGTGGTAAAACTGAAACTTTGTTTTTACCTTATATTTGCTAGGAACGCCCAAAGAGCAGCAGTGCTGCCCATGAGGCCATCAGAGGCATCAATAATTAAATTTTTTTAAATAAATAAAAACACAAAACTGTATTTTTCATCAAACAAATGCATAAGAGACTATTTTTCAGAACATTTATAATTTTTTACAGACTCATAGACCTTCATAAGCAAGTTGTTATTTACAGATATTATCATAATTATTATTTTTGTAGCATCCTTAAATTAAATCTGTTTATCCAGTTTATCTCTTTGTCACATGAAGCTGTTGTACTTGGGTTGTGTGGTCTATTTTGATGATCACATTCCATATTTTTGAAGCTTGTAAGTTCCATTGTACTTTGATAGAAAAGAGTGATTAAACAACATGGTCTCTAAAATAAACTAAAGGCATTAGTGTTTGTAGCAATACAAGGGTGACTAAATAAAATATTGCATTGTAAAATGACCTGCCTCGTATATTATTTTTTTTAATAACCCTTCTCCTTCTGTTGACAGAATACATCACAGATATTTCCTCCGACCACAGGAGGAGCACAGAGAATGTGTGAAGAACTCAATCTCCCTCTTTTGGGCAGAGTCCCCTTGGATCCACGGATAGGTACAAAAAGCTTTAATCATTCACCATTCACAAGGAAGCAAATGTTTTAAACCAGTTTAAATACAAAACAAAATATCATTCCACATGTGTTCCGCATTAAGTGACCAGGGCATGAGGAAGTTTAACAATTCACATCGTAGCACTGCGGTGCACTCCATTTCTTTATTTTGTGAGAGTGTTTCCTTGTTTTTATATTTACAGAGTGTATTCAGTGAATCGTGTCAAATAACTCCCTATGGTGTTACTTACAGTGGGTATGTAAGACCCCCTTAAATTTTTCACTCTTTGTTATATTGCAGCCATTTGCTAAAATCATTTGTTAATCATTTGTCACAGTTAATTTGTTTTCCTCATTATTGTACACACAGCACCCCATATTGACAGAAAAACACAGAATTGTTGACATTTTTGCAGATTTATTCACACCCTTTGCACAGTATTTAGTAGAAGCACCCTTTTGATCAAATACAGCCATGAGTCTTTTTGGGAAAGATGCAACTAGTTTTTCACACCTGGATTTGGGGATCCTCTGCCATTCCTCCTTGCAGATCCTCTCCAGTTTGTCAGGTTGGATGGTAAACATTGGTGGACAGCCATTTTTAGGTCTCTCCAGAGATGCTCAATTGGGTTTAAGTCAGGGCTCTGGCTG
>JAUCMT010000068.1:15029336-15049404 GCA_032357475.1 Enteromius thamalakanensis
AAAATTGTTTTTGTATACAGCAGAAACTGTGCTACAATAATATGTGACCAGGATGGTTGTACATGTTTGCATTTTTTAGAAAAAAAAATATTATGCGTAGTTACTTAGTTTTGGGAAATAAAACTCTCTAAAATAAGGTCATGCAAGCCATAGTAAATGGTCCTGAATAGGAATTCAGAGTAACCAGCCATTTATGTTAGAATATTTACTTCAGAATGAAGTGAAAATCATTTCAATTACTTATTCACAGAAAACAATATAGTGGTTTTAATTTTAAAAGACGTGTTTTGAGGCTGAAAGCCAGTATGCGTGGGCGTGAGAATAGCCATGAATATTAAGTGATAATCACCCGAAACGACAAAGACCCCTCCTCTAATGGGCCATTAGTGAGACTGACAGGAAAGTCAGGTAGAAAGAATGGGAGGAGATTGAAAAAAAACTGTTTTTTAAAATGATTTGTTTTTTTAACAAAAGTTAATAGTAGGAAAAAAAATACAAACGTAAAAAAATGCGTTTTGAAATATTTGAGGCCCCCCTTCTCTTTCTCACAGTGGTTTGACCTGCTTTCCCAACGCTACACAAGTTAGGGATGCGGTTGCTGATCGGGAGTACGTTTCCCAAAAGCATCGTTAGCTAACTATGATCGTTAGTTCCGTTAAACTCTATTGGTAATGACGGAACTTGCAACCATGGTTGCGTTTGGTATTCTCTTTAATGTAGTTGATGCTGATTCGTTAATAAATTAGTTGTGGCAAAAATGCTGATTACTGATGTCATTTATTCATTGAGTCTGCTATGTTAGCGATTAAAACGCAACTTATCTAATCTATATCTATACCACAATTAGCCACCCATTCCTTGACATTCAGGTCCAGTCAAACACAAACCGGTGACAATTTAGTGATATAATAATAGGAGCAGAGTTTTCCACTGTGTTGACATATCTTTATAAGTACAATTTGACTGTATTATTTGTGTCCCCCTTCAAAAATGGCCTCTGTTAAATTTTATGTTTTTTGCCCCCCCCCCCGATCAGTTGTCCAGAAAAACGGCCACAAAGCATGATGTTACCACCTAAGTATGGTGCCTGGAAATGCACTGGTTTAAACGGGGACACATCTGGCACGGCAGGAGTCCCTGTCGGCACAGTGTGTTACTGATGGTAGCCTTTGTTTCTTTGGAGCCAGCTCTCTGCAGGTCATTCACTAGGTCCTCCTGTGTGGTTCTGGGATTGTTGCTCACAGCTCTTGTGATCATTTTGCATCGAGGGAGATTGAGGGAGATTATCAGTGGTCTTGCAAGTCTTCCATTTCCTAATAAGTGCTCCCACAGTTGATTTCTTCACACCAAGCTGTTTACCTATTACAGATTCAGTCTTCCCAGCCTGGTACAGATCTGAAATTTTGTTTCTGGTGTCCTTTGAAAGCTCTTTAGTCTTGGCCATAGTGGAGTTTGGAGTGTATTTTATAAAGTGAAGGACAGAGGGGCCTCTTAAAGAAGTTACAAGTCTTTGGGAGAAAGAAATCTTGCTTGTTTGTAGGTGACCAAATACTTATTTTACAGAGGACTTTAGCAATTAGTTCATTTAAAATCCTGCAATTGGATTTTTTTTCTCATTTTGTCTCTCATAGTTTAGGTATGATGAAAATTGCAGGCCTCTCTCTTCTTTTTAAGTGGGACAACTTTTGAGGAGAACACAATTGGTGGCTGACTAAATAATTTTTTGCCCCACTGTATGCTTAATACACCAACTTCAGAACTGCACAGGATTGTGGGTAATCTACCATGTGCTCCCTTCACATAATGACCTCAGTTATGTGATAATTGCATTCGGCTGTGCCTTGGTGTTTTACTATCTTCATATACTGCCTGAAAAAACAACAAATTTTTACCAAATGCATGTCAAAATATGTATTTTATGGTGGAAGAGTAGAACACATTGCTAGCTGGTAAACTAGTGGTAGGGGTGGGGATCTGTTAATGGCATGTGTGTGTATATATAATCTCTTCCATATTAATTCCTAGTAACAAAGGAGAAGTGAGATGGAGATGTGGTCTCTTGATTTGTTCATGCACAGCACATTAGCAACATTAGTTTTCTTCTGGAAAAAGTACATGCGAAACTGTCCTCACCTGACCTGGGTAAAACTGGTTGGCTTTTAGAGAGTGTAGAATTTAACAGACAAATGGAATCTGCTGAGGGGATTTTTTTATCCAAGAACAAAAACCCAGATAATTGGCTTTGGTGTGACAAGCAGGAAATGAAGCATTGAAATGAGCTTGTCTCGCGGCTGCCATCCAGACATGGTTCCGTTTGATGAGGTACTGTTTCAGGTGAGGAAAGCTTTACAGGTCAGCCCTATCCTCCTGCACGAGCTTCTCAAAGAGTTGCACGAGGCCAACGTCTTCTCTACCCAGTATTACCAGTCTCTCTACAAGGATGGGGACATTGGGGAGCAGCGTTTAAGTGAAATCTTTTATAATGATGGAGAAGATCTGGCCAGAAGGCTCTCTTTGCCTATCTGGCAAAACTGGGATATCAGCCAAAGCATCTTGGATTTGGCGCTCTGCAAAGAGGAGGATTTGGTTCCTTATGGTGAGTTAAATATTTGTATTTGCATGTCTGCTTGTTGTGTATGTAAAGTATTTTACACTAACTTCTTATAAATAAAGGTTTTTGAGATAAAAAAAAAAATATTCTGTCAATCTGTGGAGGCTTTTTATTTCACAATAGGTTCTGCAGACTGTTAAAACATAAACGAAAAACTGTTTTAGGAACTGTTTACTGAAAGTTTTTTTGCAAAACCAAAAATAGCTCTCCCATGTCATCGTTGCAAAAATACACTTGTGGAAATGTCAAAAAAAAAAGGAAAGAGACTAATTATATTTCATTATATTAATATGTTAAGTATCAAATAAAAGAGTATGACTTTTATGAGTTGCCCAAAAAGTGAATAAATAATAGTAATAATAATTAAGTGGTTATGTGACAATGTAAGACAATGCTGCATTATTGGAAAATGCATGAACATTTAGCTTTTCAAAACAATTAAAATGTATTATTAATGCTTGACACAGTTTGCCTGAAAACAGCTGCCATTTTGTGCGAAACCTCAATTTAATTAATAATGGCCAATATTAGGACAAAAATTACATGGCTTTATTAATTCTGAATTTTCTATCATTCTCACTAAACTAAAAAAGAAATCCGTAAAAACGGAGCAGTGCGCTGTCAAAGAGCAAAGCATTGCTCGCGGCGACCCAGAGTTCGAATCTTGTCTTCGTGGTCGTTCGCTGGTCCTGATGACCTCTTTCTCTCCATCCAATGCTTTCTTGTCTACCATCCTGTCCCAGATAAGGCAATAAAAATTTACCGTTTTGAAATTTAATTTGATTTTATAGGTATTTATAAAGGTCTATTTTTAATTTTTAGTATTAACAGAAATGTCGGTATAATTAATGAATAATGTCAACTTTCTGGCAGAAAATTTCCAGTACTTTTTTTTACAGTATGTATATACGTATTTTATTATGAAGTGTAAAAGCGCTCACATTTATCACATTTATACCAGAGGTCTTTCATTTACTTTTTAAATAACCAAAACCCACCCAGATCTCAGCCAAATATTTTCTTTTTTTTTCTTCTTTATTTTGTGGGAAAATCCAGCTACGGCTCAGTAAAATAGTTACAGTTAATAATAAGAATATTATTATTATTATTATTAGCTAACTTTAAAATATCTTTATTATTAAAATGCAGATGACTTTCTTAGCGATCCCAGATTTGGTGTGATTTAGCAATTCATCAATAGATCTTCAGCCGTGCATGGGTGCCGTCAGAACAAGAGTTCAAATATCTAATAAAAACATCACAATAACCTTGTTTCATACTTTAAGGCTGAGCACAGACCACAAGATAATCAAGCAGATTTCTCCCCTTCCGACAATTGTAGTTCTATGTCCCGATTATTTTGGTGGTTTTTCAAAGACTATCTTGCTGTGGTGTAATGTGTGTTGAGATTAACTGAATCTGCTCGGAAGGTGCCCCGATCCACACATCAGGATTTCTGATCAGGACATGTTGAACATTTACGATCTGAAATCCTGATATATGAAGGGGAACTCCGAAGACAAACATGCATATGATCTGAGTAAGTAAATCGAAACAATCTCCAATAAAAAAGCGAGCTGACTGGAGACCGAAGCATAATAACAAACGCAGTCACGGCGCAGCACAAAAGAATTTTAGACACAGATGGAGGATCAGGGGATCATTTGGAGGATCATTTATCTATGTGTTTATACAACACGTCCTGTAAAACATTTATTCTTAAGTCTGGAGAGATTTTGCGAGATTTCTCGTTTACAATCATGTGTGGTGTGATTTTTATTTTTTAGTAAAAACTTTACTTGTGTACATCTTAAGACAAAACTAACACTGACGTGCATGTTTTAAAGTGCCCCTATTATGCCTTTTCAAATATGATCTTTCATGGAGTGTGTCATGTAGCTGTATGTGAACATAAACTATCTGCAAAGTTGTGACGTCGACAGTGCACGATACATTAAGATTAAATGAAGAATCACAAAATAGTCATCAGCTATTCGAATCTATTTCTGTTGCGGCCACACGTCACAAAGTAACATATTTGCATAATGCCCGCCCACGTTTTACCTTGAGTCCATCCAATAAACAACTTTGCCGAAAGACCAGTCCAAAGTCCACCATCTGGACTATAAAAGGTTCCTCCAAAGTCCACCTTCATATTTGGTTATGACCTAGTAAACTGCAGAGTTTTCTCCTGATTCAGATGAGATGGCTTTTTCACTGGAGATGCAGTGTTGTAGATCGGCTTAGGGCTTCATTTTACATTTTTTGTGCAGTTTTTTTAACGCTCTGCAAAATGACATCACTGCAATAGCGTGTGTGAATAACACTGCAGCTTACTAGGCCAGCAGTGAAACTTCCAGATAAGTAAATTCTGTCCACATTTACTGTACTTGCTTAACATTGCTATGTGTTGCAGCTCACAAACCACAAGTCCATAACATGGCTGACAGGATGCACCTGCAATTAGATCTCTCGCTGACACTATAGCTGATATCTAAGCATGCTGCATGGTATAGTCCTGAAGGTTTTGTTTTTTTCCCGTGGGGATTGTTGATCAAAAAGCAAGAGGACACCGAACAATGTTCGGGTGAAACCCACTATAACTTCTGGTAGACGCCCCTCTGTAAAACAAACAACATGACTGAGTGATTGTGTGGTTACGGTAAAAGTTATCTCACCAGCTTGCCAAGCCAGTTGGCAAGACAAAGTACTTGTTAGACCAGTCACAGTGATACATGCACTACATTTTTGTTTCATTTTAGAAGGCTCCAGATTTTTTTATTTATTTTTTTTTTAAAGCTGGAAACTTGGATTTAAATTTGAGGAAGTCACTACAAAAGACATTATGAAAGCATAAGCGTGTCTTTTATATAAAACCAGTCTGATAAAAAAAAAGGAAAGGAAAAAAAGAAAAGAGGGCACAGTAGACAATGGAAAATACCTGCCACTCCTGGGCAGTGCATTTCCGCATTGGCGTGCTAAACTCCTAAAGACAGTTAAGGTCGATGTTAATTCTTTCTCTTTCTTTCTTAAAAAATGCTATGTACTAGACCCTTGCTGTTAGATTTGATTATATAACATATAAATACATAAACCTATTGTAGCATAGAAGATCTATTTGTTAGTGTAAAATGTATGCAACTGACATTAACTCTTAGTAAAATGATGTTTTATTACATGGTCATTCAGTAAACATGAAGATTTTTTTATTTCTTAAAACATTTTTCTTTACAATAATTTACTGTAAAATACATGTATTGTCTTTTGAAATGTAAAATATTTTATATTATCTGTCAGCGTTAAAATAAGAGCTGGAACAGAAAGACATAAAAAGTAAAATACAACTAAATAAACTGTTCTAATAATGTATGTAGCCTGTGGCAGTTCATTATCTCCATCATCTCAAAAAATACAAAATTATAAACACGATGCAGTATGCATGTCCTCTGTAGGAGAACAGATTTGCTAAATGAAAGGACTTGCTGGTAGTCTATAAATAATTTGGTATGGTAAACCAACTCCCTTCTCATACTGAAAGTAAAAGCAAGCAGTGAGGTGTAGCCAGTTGGCTTTGCCAAACAATGCCTGAGCCCGTGTAATCTGAGGACACCGTCGGTCGCTTGTAAAAGAATAAAACTTTTTTTGCTGCAAAACTTTAATGTAATGGATTAACAATTCTTCAGTAAACATGGAATATCTCTGTGAAACAGGTAATGTGCAAAGATATTTTAATGTATTATTTGTAATGCGTTTTGCGTCATGACCCAACTTATTTTACTTTGATGACATAAAACAATTTCTATAAAATGTCCAAAAGAACATTATGAATTGAATAGTCCGATAACTGTTTCTAAATCAGAAACGGGCTTTTCCCCTCGTGCTGTTATCTTTTTTCCCCCCTCAATGCAAGGGAGCGCGCGCTTCACAGCATCTTGCGCGTCATTACTACAAGCGGTTACTAACAACGCCGAATCGTTTTCCATGTGGTAAATTTATGTCTCCAATAAAAATACTGTAATATCACTCTGTTACAACAGATGCTGAATCCCAAAATATCGTCTCGGACCCAATGTCTGAACTCTTACCTGGTGAGTGACGCAGTGCTTGTTTTAACATGATAAACAAATAGCGCTGTATGTCGCATTTGAGTTTTCAAATCAAAGATTTACCTTTTGTTAACTATTTTTTAACAGATTCTGTCCTCTCGAAATACCTCGAGTCATTTGAGTCTATTGAAGACGATTTCGGTCAGTTTCACTTATTGCCCTATTAATTGCATTACATTGTGTGGGCTAATTGTCAATAAGGTTATAAATAATTTCCTTGTGTCTTGGCAGATCCCTCCATCCTTGATAACTTCTTAGGTAAGACTGTAAAAATAATATATAATAATATATTGAATTGAATCCCATATGACATTAACATCTTTAAAGGTGAAGGGGAACATGTGACTGTTTTATATTACCTGTATCACACGTATTAAATATAGTAACGTTAAGTCTTTCATGTCTACTTTGCAAACAACAGGTGACACAGACATAACCTGCACTTCAATACCAGAAGATGCTACACTCCAAGATGAAGTGCCAATCAAAAAAACAAAAGGTGATGCCATTTTCTCTTAGACGTTCTCTAATAAAAGATCTGCATTGAATTCAGTAAATAAGAGGTGTGTATCTGTTTATAGTTGCTCCAGTCAAAAGAAAACCCCACAGAAAACACAACAAAAAAGGTAATTTAAACATCGCAATGTAACAATTACACAATCATTGATTGTGACTTAGTGGTGGGAACCAGACATACTGTTGTGAATTATTTGACACCAAACAAATGTTTTTTTTACTTCTGTTTTTAAGTAATTCGTTTATTAAAACTTATTAGACCTGTCTATTTATTTAAAAAAAAGGAAGCGAAAACTGAGTATCTCAGTCTAATAAACATAAATAAAAAACAAAATAAAAATAAAACAAAACATTGCTAACTGAAAGCTTAATCATCTATTACAGCAACCAAGTGCCCTGAAAGTCCCTCAAGCGGAAGGACGCCCACCATTACCCCCGAGAGTAGTTTTCTTGCAAGCTCAAACTCATTCCAGCATGTCTTGCGTTTTCCTTTCAGTCCCCCTCTTCTGCCCCCTGGTGGTGAGTAGCTGTTTCACTACTGTATTTCCCTTCCAAGGAACTATACCTTGGCTTGAAATTTGACTATGAGTCTTTGAATATTTCAGGAGGTTCACCACTACAAATCATCCAGACCATCGGCCATTATACGCCGCCTCTGTTCGGCACTATGGTTCCAACAGGACCTACATACGTTATTGGTGAGTCAATTTTAAAAGTATTATTAAATAGCTGCATGTATCTGCATGTTCTTTTATGTAGGTCACTGCATCTCTAATTTCATGTTTAATATCTGTAGTTTCGCCTCAGTGTGTGAGTCCAGGCGCTCAGATAATTCCTCTTTCACCTGGTAAGTTAAAAAAGATGGCCTCATAAATACTAAGAATTTAAGGTTTAGCAGTATTGTGGTGTGTATTAACTGAAATCTTCATCTTCCAGCCATTGCCACGGTTGCGCCGCCAGAACTCACTGGTTCTGTACTTCCTGTTGGCTCATCCTCAGACAGCGCATGCCAGGGTTCGCCAAAAGTAAACACACTCTCCCCTGTGAAAGGTGAGCTCAGTGTTTGATTAGAGAAAATATTTGTCTGTGGTAGGTTGTAAATATGTGTATATATCTATCAAAGATACAAGGTCTACAAACTACTAGAATCTGTTATAAAACAAAAAAAAAGCTTTGTACAGTGCTCCTGAGGTGAAAAAAATATGTGACCCAAAAGTCACATCTTAAGTCACTGGGTGTATATTTGTAGCCAAAAATACATGGTATGGGTCAAAATTATAGCTTTTTCTTTCATGCCACAAATGAAAACTTGTTTAGTAATATGCATTGCTAAGACGTTTATTTGGACAACTTTAATGGTGATTTTTTTTTCAGTAGTTAGATTCCAGATATTCAGATGATTGTAACTCAGCAAATATAGTCCCATCCTAACAAACCTTGCATTAATGGAAAGATGTATTCAGCTTTCAGATGATGTATGAATGTCATTTTCAATCAAAATTTACATTTATTTTGTGGTCCAGAGTCACATATGAGATGGTAGATATATATTTAGGATAAATTCTAATTATATCTCAATGCTTTAGAGTTTGCTTGCAAAACATTAGTGTTTTCTTGTACACCCAATTATACCTGCAGATAAAAGCTTGTAAATGGCTTTATTTATTATAATCCTCGATATGCTGCCATTTTGCAACTGGTTCAAAATGTGTCCGTTTTTTTTTTTTTATGGAGTTATATAAAGAGTGAGCTTATCAGCCATTTTGGCACATTTACAGAGGCTAGATTACTAGGTTTTGTAAGGACACAAGAGAGTTTGACTCTCTTTTTCAGCTATGAGAACATAATCTCAAAAGGCATATCAGCCTAAAAATGTACCAACGTTTAGTATATTAGAGAGGATGATTAGCTTTTCATTCTATCTGGCATTGCTAAACTCCAGAAAAATGAATATTCCTTTGCAAACAGAGAAACTGTGGGATTTTAGAATTCACAATTCAATTCAAGTGTCACATTTTTATGGTAGTGTGCATAGACTAACATTTGTGAACAGAAAATGAATAGTCACAGATTGACTGCTTGTTTGTTTTGCATATTTAAGATCTACAAAAAATCAATTCCACATCTCCAAAAAACGAAACGAAAATCCGCCCAGAAGCACCAGGTAAGAAACCGATTTAAACATCTCGTGAGCTTAAACTGCTTTATTAGACTTTGTGAAACTTAATTCATTTTTGTGTTGTAGAATGTGTTAAGAACTACATGCATCACATAAAATCCTACATGAGAGATGTCTGCTGTCCGATGCGTGGGGGAATGGGAGTGGAGTCACACTACATAGACATGCATCTGGTCCAGAGGAAACTCCTTATAAAATCCGGCAAGAATGCAAACAAGTGTCTTGAGAAAGAACTGGTCGTGCTTAGTGATTCAGAGCGAAAGAAAGCAAAACTGGACAGAGGCCAGTTGTTTCAGAACAATGATTCGAAACCAAAACAATCCGTCGCTCTCCTTGGAAAAGCCGGAGCGGGGAAAACCACGTTCATTCAGCGTTTATGCTTAGACTGGGCGAGCGGCAGCCTGCCTCAATTTCAGTTTGTTTTTTTGTTAAACTGTAAAACTTTAGACCTCACACAATCTAACTACAGCCTGAAAGGCTTACTGTTGGATTTGTCTATGTCTCCTCGCTGCGAGGACTCAGACTCTGTGTTCAAACACATTCTTTCCTGCCCTGATGAAGTTCTCATTATCTTTGACAGCTTTGATCACATTAAAGACTTGGAGGGGCTTCTCCAGTCCCCTGCTAAATCGCACACAAACACTAAATACACAATCAAACAGCTATTCTCCGGTTTATTTCAAAAGGAAATCCTCTCGGGTTGCACGCTTCTCATTGCCACGAGACCTAAAGACGTTTTGAATCAGGTGCTGCGAAAAATGGACAGCATTTTGGAGCTTTGTGGCTTCTCTCCTGAGGACATTGAGTTGTACACGTCTAAATATTTCGGAGATGCTTCCCTCCAAGAAAGTGCACTAAATCAGATTAAGAAAGACGGATACATATTCAGTTTATGCTCCAACCCGCTGCTTTGTTGGACTACCTGCTTCCTGCTCGAGCACCAAGAAAGCGGCGATGATATGCCTTCAAGCCTCACGGATTTGTACCAAAGAGCGACCTCAAGGCGTCTGCAGCTAGCTAGCCTTGAACACAGCACATTGTGTAAAAACAAAAAACAGCTTGACATCCCACAGTTGTGCAAAATGGCATGGGAGGGATTCAAGAATCATGACACGTGCGTAAACCCTGCCAGTTCTCCAGAGCTGCTGGACTGCGCCCTTAAAAGTGGCATACTTGCATCCTACAAAACATCTGAGGAGGGGGAGGAAAAGCACTTTGCAGACCTTTTCACTCAGAACCTCCTGAGCGCTGTGCACCTGGTACAGTCTAAGCAGGTGAATGAAAAGATGGTGGTGGCCAACAGCGTGGTACATCAGAAGAAACGAAAGGTTCAGGGAGAGTCGCAGGACGTGCTGCAGAGGTTTGTCACAGGCCTGGTCTTCCAGAAGCCTCCTGATGGATTTAGCATCCTGGACAGCAGTGTCAACATAAAAGCCAAAAGAAAGGCTGTGGAAACCCATCTGGAGAGCATGAAGCCTAATGATCTGGTTCCTGCCAGGTTACTCGAACTGTTTCATTGTGTTTACGAGACAAGCAGTGCCAAATTTGCCAAACTGCTGTTGAAGAACCTGCCTGACCATCTGTCATTCTATGGGACGCAGCTTTGCCCATCGGACGTGTACGTTATCTGCCATCTCCTTCAATATGCCGGTGCGTTGAAGCGGACCTTCTCCATTGACCTGCAGGATACATGCATTCCCATAAGTGGCCTGAAAGAGCTTGTGGGACTCAAATGCATCAAAGAATTCTGGTGAGAAGTTGTCAAAGTGCCTTATTAATTGTTATTTAATCAGTGACTGAATGACTTTTTCTGAAACGATGCTTAATTGGATGTTTTAATACTTTTAGTTTGAATTCCTTTATTTTTATGCTATCATTGTGAAGGGTAACTGAAGCTTCAAAAAAGATGTAAATGCATGGAAAAAGCACTGTGAAAGTACAGTACTGTGTGATGATCATGTCAAAAGTTAAATAGCTATTCATTGAACAAATTTTTGGGTTAAAAGATTTGACACGAAAGGCTGCTCCACTAACAAACCAGATCAAATACCTTAAAATAGTAATTATTTCATAAATTATACAGAGATGAATGAATCATTCTTTTTTTTGGGGTGATTTTTTTTTCGATTTATAAAAATAGGAAGATTAATTTGGTTCACTAGTTTAGTTGATGTTTTTAAGGAAATGAAAGCAAAGGTGGATGTCAAGACTGTCAGTGAGTACAGGGTACATTTTAGAAAATCCTCAGACTCAGTCACTGAATGAAAATGTGTCGTGCCTCAGACTAAAAGGCCTTTGTCAATGGACCTCGTGACGTCCGGTTTCAGGTCTCGTACAATCAGCCATAGGGTAAAATGGACTCTGATTAAAATGCATTAGACAAAAAGTCATCAGGCGAAACAGACTCATTTTCATAAAATCCTAAAATGTACACCGTAGTAATGATGATTTTGGAAGACTAAGTGTTTTTTAACACTTTTGTGATCATTTGTGTCCTTTTATAAAACCGTCTTCAAATAAATTGTAATTGCATGGAAAAGGCAAGGAAAACATTTCTGCTTCCGAGTTTCTTGAAAACAAGGAATTTCGAAGCATCATGAAGTATTTCATTTAAGCATAAGGTTTTCATTCACATTTCATGCTGTTTATTAACTAGATTATTATTTGTTTTCCCTAATAGGGCTCATACAGGAGACACCATTGGCTTATGGGAGGACTTGGATCAAAGCAATGATGAACTGAACCTGAAAAGTGCCATTGAGAAATTCACCTTGCACCCATTTAAGGCAACCCAAGGGTATCACATAGAGAGCCTGCCTGTACTTGTCCAAATTCACAGAGAGAAGAAGCTACCAATGAGGTACAGCATCACATTTGTAATTAATAACAGGTTTGATGAATATAAAAAATATGTGAATATTTGTAACTGACTGATGCCCGTATCTTTGAAATTGTAGCATAAAGTGACAGTGTTGATAAGGAGTATGATTGTACTTTCAGTGAATTTGTGTCTGCGCTGGATGAAGGTGTGCCAGCCCTCAGGCATCTTCAGAGACTGGAGTTTGAGTAAGGCTCCCATCTCTGTTTGCTCTGCATCCTTGTATAAACTCAGCGCTGTTTCAGTAATAAGTGTTGTTGTTGTGCATTCCAGGCTTGGAGTCCAGAACGGTCCTGAACTTTTCCCTAAACTCGTAGAGGTCCTGCCTTCTCTGCAGTCTCTCCAACATCTAGAGTGAGTATTCACTGGTGGATATTTTATGGTTTCTTTAATATGATTAAATAGTTAAAAAAATGTTTTTAAGATTTAAACATGCTCTTTATTCTTTCATTGTTTTTTAGCCTTGAGAAAAACCAAATAGGAGACTCTGGAGCTGAGAAGCTAGCTGGCGTTTTACATTTTTTGGAATGTCTGAAATTGCTAAAGTATGTTTTGAAACATCTACTCCCTTTAATATCACGCACAATGACTTAATAGTCTCTGGAAAATAGCTTTCCAAAATAAACGCGACTTGTAAACATAACAGTGTCTGAACTGAAATGTTCAATGTTCCCGTTGTACAGTCTTTCTCAAAACCTCATTGGAGATGCGGGAATGGAGAAACTGGCTAAAGCTTTGGCATCAGTCCCTTCTCTACAGAGCCTCAGGTACAGACACCCTCAGAAATATATTTACCGTCACTGAGTAAGATGTGAATTTTGGAAGTGTTTCTGAACCTCACAGATTAGTCAAAATTATTCCACTTTCCTCACTTTTAGCCTCTATGGAAATGCAATTGCTGACACTGGAGCTGAACATCTGGCCTTGGTTTTACCAGACATGAATCTCCTACAGGACCTGAAGTAAATGCTTATTCAAATCATGTTAAATCTTCTTAAAAAGATTCAAATAATAAAATGTAATAAACAATTTAGTTTCATTTAAACATGGAGTATCTTAGTCATTTTTGACATGCATTTTCTCTTCTAATGCTTGTTTTAAAAAAGAAAACAATATTTTATTGTATTGTATTGTATTGTATTTTTGCCTGGTTTCACAAACAGGGCTTAGACTAAGCCAGGTTTGGGCCATAGGTCAATTAGGACATTTAAGTTTTTTGTTTTTTTTAAATAAATGTACTAATGCATTTCTTGTTATTTACTTTCAGCGTTGCGTTCAACAAGTTCACAGACCTTGGAGCGACAAAGCTCAGTGCTGCTCTGAAAAACTGCACAGGAATGAAGTCTCTGGAGTAAGTCTCCATTTTTTTGTAAATAAATTCCCCCATATGCAAGCAAAATGGCTTTTACTTGGGTACATTTTCAAATACTAATCTTAAGAGTGAGCACAACATTTGAGCTAGTTTAAACACTGAAAATAGCTGCACAGTCTGGCCAGGAAGACGTCTATATCTAGTATCTGACCACAGTCACACACAAAAAAAGAAGTATTGCACAAGCATTTAGTATCAGTACATAACTCAACAGTTTTTCCTTGCTTGTTTTCTTTCTCCCTCTTTAGGCTTTGGAATGACTGCATTCCATATGGAGTGTTTGAACACCTCCGTCTTCAAGATCCACGGATCAGATCCCTTTGACGCACATTTTAAAATGGCCACTTGCCGGATACTGTTACAACTTTGGAATAATTCAAAAGAATAAATAATAATTCATCATAAAATTCTAATGTTCAGCAACATTTGTCAGCCAGGACACTAAACTGCTTTCTCATCGAAATGACTGACTGCTATAGCAACTGATTTGCACTTTCTGATACTCTTCCTCAGCACTAAAAGTACTTTTTTGATACGGTGTTTCTTTTTGTAAATAAACTCAGGTTCTCTGAGTCTGCTTTTCTGATTGTGACAGCTACAGATACATCAAACTTTTAGCTGCTTCGATTCATTGTCATTTGAATGAAGCATTAGTTAATATACTACTGCTTTGATTATCTGTTCAGATGCAATTTTCAGGGGCTCAAAAATATGTTCAATAAAATGAAATGCATACATGCAATGACTTAAATGTATTTCTATGATAAGCATGTTTTATACGACACTAATTCACCAAGTCCCCCAAAAAAACAAATGCAAGAGAAGACATGACAATGCAGAGACTCTTAATGGGGAATCAGTTCAACACTGCAGCTGGAATTGCTCCCCATCTGAACGCTAACTAGGGTAAGGATCTGTTTAAGAGACTAAAAGCAGTGACCAAACCTGGAGCATGTTGTGTGGAGAGAGGAAAACTGTTCCAAAGCTTTCTTTAAAGATGAGCAGGTTTATGGGATCTGATGGGATTATTTGGGTTTTGGGGGTTTGTCTGGCATCAAACTGAATAAAGACTAAAGCCGGAGAACATGAAAAAGTGAAAGATTAAGAAGGGGTGTCATGAATATGTGCTGAAGTCATTCAAAGCAAAGGCCTACACACGTCCTGCTAGTCTCTGACCGCTGTAACCCTCAGTTTTAGTTGTAATATTCTTTTGTGCAACAGTGGTTTCTGATCACTAATTCTGATCACAGTGTTTTCCACATAATAAAGTGTTTTTGTTGAAATGCCTTGGTTATTTTGTCAAACAACTGTAGTATAGCCAACATATAGCTAATATTCCTTTACATTTTTAGTGATGAAGATTAACAATATTTCAGAGATTATATTTATGGACTGTTGTTCAATTTTGATCTCCATCTCCACTGTATATGCTAAAATAAGTAGGCCTATTAATATGTGTGTAGAGAACGTCAGTCAACATGGCAAAACATGCAAACCGTGTTGAGTTTCATTCTGATAAGATCTAGCTTTGTGAACAACAAAGGTTTTTTGTGTCTTAAAGCTGCAGTAGAATGTTTTGGAAAATGCTAATTTTAGCTTGCTGGCACTGAAAGCAAATGTCCCACGCTCCCTGCAAACACTGTACAAAGCCTGGTCCCCTGCCAGGCAACCAGAGACAACCAGAGACAACATTACTGCAATACATCATGTGTCATTCAATGGTGAGTGTAAACTTTACAGTTTGTAACAGTAGGCTACAATACCAGGAAGGAAGGTCAGGTTTTCACTCTGTGTGCATCATGTACACTGCATGAAAATGTCATATCTGAAATATCTGGCTGTTGTAAACTTCAGGCTTTGCTGGATGTATATGAAAAAATCCTGAGACATGCACAGAACAGTACATTTTTCAGAAATGCCCAAATACTTAGGGACATGGACATAATTAAACACTTGTGGTAGTGGGGTCTGGTGGCTGTCCGCTCTTTCGCCGCACTATAATGACGTAAGCGTGCTCCGGCACGCTTGCAGGAATCATATGTGAGTACAGGCCAGCGGGGGAGGGGGGAGTGGGGAGGGGGGACAATCGCTGCTTGTCTCCAACCCTGTAAAGTGAAATCGGAAAAACATCATTTAGTTCAGACAACTGAGTGACACAGAACGTGGGCAAATGGCTACTACAGAGCTCGTATGCTCTAAGATGCTCATTGTACCATGATTTCATGAGTCTGCAGACAAATATTATGTCTGTATTGATCACCACAATCTTTGCTATTTGTCTGAAATCTGGGAGCCCTGAGCAAGATCCAACGGAAATTACCATATTAGCACTGTATTTAATGCCATCTATGCAAACAGAAGCTGCTACAAGGACTGTGTTCTGGTAGTTATTCCTGAGATGGAGACAGTTCTTCACATTTTCAGGAAATGAAGCAACCATTACAGACTTCACTTTGTTAATTTCAACAGATGGCTTGAAAAAGGAGGTAGCAGCTAAATGGAAGGCTATCATATGCTGGTGTCTGAGAGCTAAAGTAAGGGGTATGTTCTTGAAGTTGTGAATGTGACGCACAACTTTCTTGAAGAACTTGTGTTTGCCTTCAAAACGCATTGTCCACACATCACACAATGGACCAAAAGTTTGAATTAGTTGAGGGTAGTGCTCAATGTAGTGGTGCTTCGGTCGTAGCTTCTCGTTCGGGAAAACTTTCTGAAATATCTCTCTATGTTCTGCAATTTTGCAGTCAAGAAAGCACACTGACTCTTCTGAGAAGCTTGCAGACGCTGACAATTCCACTACATCTTTTAAGTTCATTAAAACCTCCCAGGTTTCATCCCCCTCAGGAATGTGATGACCTATCAGTAGTGGCAGAAGGCGGAGGAGTGTCCAATTTTCATGACCATTTCCTCCAATTGTTGCTTTGGAAGCAAAGTTCTTTGCGATGATCTGGGGTTGGTTTGTTCTGTCTGAAAATGTATATGGAAACTGTTTAATAGCCACATTCAGGATTTCAAGTGAGAAGTATCCCTTTGATATTAGTGCCTTCAAGCACAAAGCCAGTTCAGCCGGAACAACACCCTCCAGAAGATCATGCAAAAGATCTGGAGGATAACCATTGACAACATGAAAATGTTCCAAGCTTTCACTAAGTGGGCAGCTTCTTTTCACGCCATATTGTTGAGCCATGGTAGGATCCTGCAATACATCTTGCACCTGTCTATCATGATTTTCTTTTGTTCTTGGTGGAAATGACCCTGTACGCACTTCCTTATGTTGGATTTCCTCCCGTTTGGCCATACAGAATCGGCACATCTGACTTTCAAAGAACCCTCCCAAAGAATGGGCAGCTAAATTATCTGCTGCAACAAATAATACTGTGCCTTTTATGCTGGCTCCTAACTGTTCAACATATACACCCTGTTGCTCAAGAAAAACAAGGTCCTGAATGAGTGGGCGGAGAATTTCCCCATAACCATGGTCTTTGAGACTGCTGACCTTGCAAAGTAGAGCAAGCTGAATGGAATGAAGAGTGGAGCGATATTTAGGGTGTAGATTTCCAAGTACCCAGTAAATGGCACATAGCTTGTGTTTCTTTCTGGAGGTTCCCAAGGGGTTAGCCACCTCAAAATCATCAATGTACAAACAAAGAGCAATCCTGAATTCTTCCTCTGTCAAGAAAGAATTGTCTTTAAACCGGGAACCATCCCTGTAAGATCGGTATCCTTGTGACAAATTTTTCTCAGGTGACATGGCCTTATCTAAAATGTCTCCATTGTTTAGCAATGTCTGCAGCATTTTTAGTACGGGGATATACACAAATGTCTGCTTGTCATCTTTTAGGACAAACTCAATAGGCATTACCACTGAGAATTCTTTTGAAATGTATGATGTTCGCTTGCTAGTGGTTGACAATGACCCCCCAGTAGAGGTGAATTTCAGGAATACATTATTCTCAGTAAATACTTTAACTATCTCACTCACTAAAGAGTCCTCAACATCTCCACAATGTTGATTTAGTATTTTTCCAACAGATGTATGTAACAATGGCTGTGACAGCACATAAATTTGGTTGATCTGCTCTATTACTTCTTGCAGGGCATTTTCAGAGATGTTAAGAATTGATGACATTTTCAGAAAAAGAGCAGCTACATTATGTTCCAACTGACTTTCCAAGTTCTCCACATCTTCACTGAGCGCAGTAACCTCAAACTCAACCTCATCAGTTTCAGGGGCTCTATCTTCGTGTTGAATATTTGTATGAGGTGGAGGTTCCTCAAGTTCATTATGTGACACAATTTCAGGTTTGAATGCCACCTTATTGTGGTCTTGATGTTCTTTGCTTTTATGTGCATTAAAGGTTGAATAAACATTGCTCTGAAAGTTACAGCCTTGATAGGGACAAGAAACCTTTTGCTTCAGCTTCAAATGTCTTCGTAAATGGGTAAAAAAGTCAGCATCAGTGCAAGGCTCCACAAAGTCACACAGCTGACAACGGAAAGCAGTTTCACCCACGTTCCCTGGGTCCTTTTGAGTGTGCCATGTTGATAAGTGGACTTTGAGTGCATTGAAAGATTTAAATGTGCACAGGCATTCTTTATGAAGGCATGGTAGTGGTGATATTCGAGTGTGGCACCCATGTTTTAAGCGGTAATGTTTAAGTAAGTAGCCCCTCTTTTCAGCACAAAATGTGCAATACTTACACGTCCACTGCATAGGAAACGGTTTGTCTTTTTGAACAATCTGAAAAGAAAGAAAAGATCATTTTAGCATCAAGCCTAGCAACATAAAAAGAACAAGAAAAAAACACTAAAATGCTGTATCAGATTTGAAATACCAGAGCTATAGGAAAAACTAAATCCTTGCAAAAATCTAATTATCAAGCTTTTAATCAATGAACTTCTTTAAGACAAGTGAACACAGTGGTACAAAAGGTAAATGACATCAAAGGAACTGTAGTCCTGGGTATGATGGACTATAAATCGAACCCACAGTATCTATAGAGACAGTCCAGAAATACTAATCACATCAAATATTTCAAATTCAAAATATGCACAAAAATTTCTGTATGATGAAATATACTATAATGATAAAATCATTTCAACACACAAGATTTTCTTAGCTTTTGATGTAATCCAATTGCTCTGATGTAAGCATAACTTTTACTTTAGCATGCAATAATAATACAGTTATTAGTTGAATATACCTTTTATTGCTGGGATTACGGAATGTGTGGATTAATCACCATCTGTTTGAGCCTGGAAGGGGACAGTAAAAAACAAAAACAACAATTTAACACAACCAAGTACATGTGAAAACTGTAACAAAGGCCTATAACCCACAACGACAGTTCCCAGGAATAAAATCTACATATTATGTACAAGATGACCTTAAAGAATAATGTAAGCCACTGAGTATGCCAGCAAATACGTTCCCTATTATAACAGTCTATGATAAACTGAGTGGAAAGATCTTTTCAGCCAGGTAAACACTCTTGTCTGTACCAAGTCTGATCTGGGTACTACCACTGATCTATATAGATCAGTGGGTACTACACGTGGTAACCATGGAAACAGCACAGCTACGAATATCGACTAGTGTTAAGTGCGAAGTGTTAAATAAAATAACATTAAGTTAGTTGACTGTGGTGATATCCCCAATCATATGTCGACACACAGTGGTAATCCTGTCTTTGATAAACACAGACTGTTATTGTTGGTAGCTAAAGTTAGCTAAATTAGCATAGTCCTAACTTTACAGACTATCTCAAAAATAAAATGATACATCCAGACTTGTTCTGGTGTTCTGCCTGAGCTTACAAACAACAGTTATAAAACTCAGGACACTCACAAACCGCCGGGATCAGTCTGTCATCATCATGCTAGCTGCTAGTCAGTACTCGACGACAAATGTTACTGGCATGGCAGGGGGGGTGCGGGAGCGGGCGCGTGACGTTACGCTACACTAAAGTTTTTCCTCAATTTTAATGTGACAAAAGTCTTGCAAGTTACTTATTTTAAACTATGGAACTTATGGATTGAAAAAATAAAGTATTGACCAAGTTTCATCAAAATATAGCCACATTATGTCCATAATATAGTTAGCTAGCGTTAGCCGACATTACTACACACATCATTACTAGCAGGCACAAAACACTGGCGCTGACTTAACAGAAACAAAACTGTCTGCACAAGGGTAAATTAAAATATTTACTCACCAAATGAGTGTGCCAAGCACAAGAATCGCTGTTATGCTGATGATAAACACAAGTGTCGTTAAAGCGATGTTAAGGTTCAGCTCAATGATATCAGTTGCGGGCATGATGTGACGTCCCTGCAAACATGCCGCTGCGGGGCCCATGCTGGCTTTTTGCGGGCACAGTGGGCTAGTGCCAGCCCACACCAAACC
>JAUCMT010000068.1:15049504-15069646 GCA_032357475.1 Enteromius thamalakanensis
GTAAACCAATCTCATGCAATTTAACTAATTTGACCTGACTTGTTTCAGAGCTTGCTGTATTTAAACCATATTCATAAATTTTAAGTGATTACATTTAATAGTTTTGACAGTTAACAGATTTATATTGATTCTAAGTAATCAGAGTACACACATTTATAAAAAACGACTATTTCAATAAAATCAAATAGATTCAAATACTTAATTTCTAAGAAATTAACACGTGTTTGAAACTGGATCTTGGTCACTGACTTTTATCTTTTTAACAAACAATTGTGATTTCACAGTCAGTTGTTGTGACACAAGTCAGAGGTCACACATGAAGGCATATGTGGAAGTCAAAAATGACACCATGGGAACACAAAGTGAAAGTAATCATTTATTAAATATATATTGAGTGGATAAACGAACCTCAGTCAAACATATCATTCTCAGGCTGTCACAAATATGAGGTTGCTATATGAAACCCAGATCACCGATTCAGACACCGTTTGTTTCATGACGTATTGCTTATTTAAATAATTTTAAAGGGAACGAAAACATGCTGAGGCGGACTGCGTATAAGGGTTCAGCCAACAGAGTAGTAACAAGCCCTTGCAGGGCTGACACAAAATCCTGCATGAGTGCTGAATGCCAAACTAAAAATAAATAGGCTAATGTAATATTTATATCCACAGTAGTGGTTAGTGCCTGAATCTGAACTCCGAAGAGACACTGGCTGGCTGTCTCATCGGAAGCATACAGTCCGTTTGGCTTATCTGTTCCAGTTAAATATTCCATGTGGCACGATGGCTTGCTTGCAGGCCAGTCCTCTGAGCCTTGATCAGCCTGTGGAAACACCACACTTAATGCACATGTATTATTTGAGTATGAATCATCATTTAAAAACGGACCACTTACTTATTCATGAAAGTCACTGTTATAGAAGGTGACCTTTGCTGCATTGTTTTATGTCTGCAGAGATCATACGTAGTTCCCTCTGACAATGGTTCTCCAGTAACCAAATAAATCAGCCAAAAGACGACTTCCCCACGAAAGCTTGGGCTGGAAGCACTTATCATGGTTTGTTTATTCCAGATATCCTTCAAAAACATCCAGCTCAGTGTCTGTGTCATATGGAATTGAGGCTGGGTCAGAAAGTACACCCAAATCCACCAGCGCCTGGTCCATATCCTCTGGCAAGAATACTATCCCTACATTAAGGACTATGTATTCCATTAAAAAGGCATAGTAGAGAATTAAGACATTGACAAAAAACAGGCCGAGATAAAACATATATGGAAGCTCGTTGATTAGCGATTCCACTGAATCTAAGCGAAAGGGAACTGAGTGTGTCATAGACTCCAAAACATATGTTTCAGTCTCATTGAGCAGACTGGGCGAATTAAAAGCATTAACCCACACTTTATATGAGCCTGGTCAGCTTGGAAGCGTCAATTCCACAATTCCATTTCACTCACAAACGCGAAGCAGCTCCCTTTTCAGCAGTATTTCCCCTGCAATCCGTTCAACATAAGCACGTTATGTTTCCACTATAACGTTACAGCAAACAAGTTCGTGGAAAAAAAGCATGTCTGAATGTTCCAAGGCCAAGCGCTGCTATTTGACATTAGTACTATTCCGTGTTCCTCTTAAAAGACCGGTGATAAAGAAATGGCATAAATAAAAATCATCTGAAGGCTCCGCGTAGCTTCATAACGCGTGAAAAACAAAAACAAACGGCGCTTTCTCATGACCTCAACAAAACCGTTGGATTCGCACGGAACTTTGGGAAATTTAGTCTATAACGATCGGGTGACTTGGTTCGAACGCACTGTAATGACTTCCATAATAAACTACAAATCCCATAATGACTTAGAGCTGGGGTTTGGGCTGTCATGAGCGATAGGACGGCAGGTATGTTTTCATGTGAGGTTTCTGGGCCTTCACTGCGGCGGATATGGATCCATTCGCCTAGCGAATTGTGGTAAAACATACATATTGCGAAACAGAACAACCAAAAAATGTTCGGCCGTTCAAGGAGCTGGGTCGGAGGGCAGGGGAAGTCCAAAAACATTCATTCTTTGGACCACTTGAAGTAAGCTTTTATAGACCTTTTGCGGCTAATTCGCTAGCCAGCTCAGCTCGTTCAGTTTTAGCGTTTTAAACTTGCTCGGTGTTTGTCATTAATGTGGAAAGCAACCAATAATCAGTTTATACATGTAAATATTTATATTCCTGATGTCGAGATTTATGCGCGATGTAAAACTGAGAACATAAGAGCAAAACTGTATGCTATGTGAAGTAGTAGACTGGGTGTCAGAACCTAGTGAGCTGCCTACCAAGACAGAATTCTGTGACATAAGCACGTATAATGCCCAAAAATGATGCCTGGATAGTCAGTTTACTATGTTTTTTTTTTGCCACGTTAACGTACAGTTGTATTAAATGCTGGGCTAGTAGCTTAAAAGCAGTTAACTGTTACAGTGTCTTATTAAATGTCATTAATGTAAGTTGTATAACGTTACTTATACGTTGTGCTGATAATATGAAATATATTGTGCCATGTAAGTAGTTTTTTTTTTTTAAATCATTATTATTACTATTATTATTTATTTAGGTACATGTACCACGTCCTAACAAAGAACACAACCGTGACTGATCATAACAGAAATCTGCTGGTGGAAACTATCCGCTCCATTACAGAGATTCTCATCTGGGGTGATCAAAATGACAGCTCTGTGTTTGAGTGAGTTTCACCTTCAGTTTTTCCACACCTTAAATTTGCAAGAAAATATGCAAAACCAAAAAGCTCTCTTGCTTTTTTTTTGTAGCTTCTTTTTGGAAAAGAACATGTTTGCATTTTTCCTCAACATACTACGGCAGAAATCTGGGCGGTATGTCTGCGTCCAGCTTCTGCAAACGCTCAACATCCTTTTTGAAAACATCAGTCATGAGACTTCTCTCTGTGAGTACACCCCTGGACATGGTTACAATTTTATGCTTATTAATTTTATCTTGGTGTCCTGAACATATAATATGTTGTCTTTCCTCTTCTAGATTATTTGCTGTCCAATAATCATGTTAATTCCATCATTGTGCATAAATTTGACTTCTCTGATGAAGAAATTATGGCCTACTATATCTCCTTTTTGAAAACTTTGTCTTTGAAACTCAACAACCACACAGTGCACTTCTTCTACAATGAGGTAAGGTGCATAAACTAGGGCAACTGTCATTTTTCTAATGACAATTTATAGACGGAAAGCAGAAGGGGGTTTTTGTTTGTGGGCTCGCATACATTCTGTGTGTAACAGACTGTAGCACACTTACAGGAAGAGTTAACAGCTCACTGTGACTTTGTAAAACCATGCTTCCTGTGTATTCATGCAACCTGAGCTGTTATGTTCTTTCACTTTGGACAAATGCTGTCCAGCTGTAAGTTTACAACTGTCTTATGTAGATTGGGCATGGACGGAAATGTTTGGGGGCTCCTCTGTATAGGGGGAAGTTATTGGTGTACTGTAAATGGTTGTATTTTACCGTGATGTGTTCTTTATTCTGTGGCACCTTTGATGCTGTTAATCATTGGTGTCAGGAATAGAGAGGGCCTGCATGGAAGGATTTGCTCTATGAGAGATCTGATGCTGCACTTATTGACTTTTTCTTAATGTAAAATATATAAGCCATATTAAGGCAAGCCTTTTACAGAAATATACTAAATCTACTGTTTGTTCGAGACAAGATTATGAAATCAGCTTTTGCCTTTATAATATAAAGTGTAATATAACTGAATGAGATGAAGTGAAGTTCTGGCAGTTACAACCACATTGATTGAGGACTTTTATTTTGAGGACTGATAATTTTTTCGTACCATGGCAACATTTTGACATTTCTGACCAAACTAATATTAGCAAACATAGACTTAGTAAATGAATGATCTAAACCAGTGGTTCCCATCCTTTTTAAATTCGCGGCCCACACAGCCAAACACATATGTTTCCTCGGCCCACTGCAATAGAATTTAAATGATCTTGCTTTTTGTGAGAGACTGGGAGTCGAATATAAACTACTCGAATCGAATTGTCGACTATTCGAGAACCCCCCTATGTTAAACCTCATAAAATGAATTTAGATTTAAATATTTAAAAAATATTTCCAACTCTAAATCATTATTGGATGAGCCACATGAAAATTGTTCTTTAAACACAGACAAAAGAAATGTGATAGAGTTTAATAGTTAGTTTTGTCTGTATTTTCATGTTACTACTTCTTTTTTTTCCTCATGTTTAACATAAGGAACTTTGTCACTGCTAGCTATGAATATATATTTTATCACAGCATCATAACTAACCGTATATCATATGGGGATCATTTTTGGAAGAAATTACTTATTTTATTCAATACAGATTCATTAAATTAACCAAAACTAACAGTAAAGACTTTTACATTACAACTTTCCTTTCATCAAAGAATCCTGAAAAAAAAGAACAATAATGGTTTCCACAAAAATATGAATAGATAATCGTAAGAAAGTAGATGATAGTATGCAGCAAATTAGAATGATTTCTGATGGACTGTGTGACAGTGAAGACTGTAGTAACGATTGCTGATAATACAGCTTCACTGCCATCACAGGAAAGATAGATGTTTAAAATTGTAATATTTCACAATATTACTGATTGTATTTCTGATCAAATACAGCAGGCTTGGAAAGCAAAAGAGACTTCTTTCAAATAAATACAAAAAACTACAGAAATAAAGAAGAGTGAGAACTTTATAGTGGAGCAGTTTGTGTATGAACTAACAAGAATTCTCATTACATTATCAAGTAGCATTGCATTCAGGACACTCTACAGTGTCGGCGATATAATATGCCTATTTCTTCTGCTCTGTAGGCATATTGTATTTCTAAGAGAATAAAACTGCTAGGATTTTTTTATTTTTAACTTCAAGTGTCAGCTCTCCTCTCTCTGAGCTAATCCTCCTCGCTGACGGCCTCACTCTCTTTCTCCCATGCTTCTAGCACACTAATGATTTTGCCCTGTACACGGAGGCCATTAAGTTTTTCAACCACCCAGAGAGCATGGTCAGGATCGCGGTCAGGACTATCACACTCAATGTGTACAAAGGTGAGTAGAGCCCTGATTCAGCTGCTGCTGCCGCCCAATCCTCCTCTCTTCTGTCAATCGCTCTGTCATGCCTCTGATGCATGGGCATGCTGACGCTGCTCTCTGCCATCCGTGAGTAACACACACTTACATTTAGTGACCGCTGCTGACTCCACACGCATGCACAGGCACACTGGGGTTTTACTTGGGTATGGTCACGTGCTGAAGACTGAAGGGCTTTCGCTGCTCTGTTTCTATGGCTTGAGCTCGTCTATAAATCCTCCTTCCCTTCTTGAATAACTTTACTTAAACTTTCTTACTCTCAGCTTGGCACTTGCTCTTTTTTGTGGTCTGTCTTATAGCTAATCAGCCGTTCTCTATGGAGATGGTTAAAGTCAGTGAAGTCGTTGCATGTAACTGCATTTAGTGGCCCTAAATAATATTTGGAGATGCAAGTGTTTTTTTTTTTAATTAAAGCTAGTTGGTGCAATATTTTATCAATAACCAATATATATTAAATATTATTGATATGTAGAATCTTTATTTGACTGAGTGCAAAAAAAGTACTCGTCTTAAAAGTTCAGATCTCTATATTCTTCAAAGGACTTTATGACATTATTTAACTAATGTAGGCTTGTTATGGATCATTAGAAAACAGGTTGTATATACCTACTATACAAGAATACACATTTTATTTCTGTAGTAAAGTGTTTTCAAGCATTGAACTAAAATAAATTCTTGTTTACTTACTGCCAACTTTTTTTATCAATGTTAAAAGGAAAATATAACTTCTAAATAAATAATAAAGATTAAAAAGCTTTAATTAACATCCAAACCATCCATTTTATTTCATGCTGGTTTTAATAATTTAATAATCACTTTTTTGTCTTAAATATCAGCTTGATTGTTATTCAATAACTATAAAATAATAAACTCACGTCTGAGTGCACAGAAAGCTTCATGACTGCAGTGCACCATGTGTTTTCACAATTTTATGTAATGCAATAACATTTAAACTTTTTTAAGTGTTGCTTAAAATCTGTGGCTTTCTGGGTATGGCAGGTCACATGGCTAATTACAATGGAAATGCAATAAATTAACTGCAATAATTCAATTAAAATCCATCCCTGATTGTCAGAAAAAGTAGTTGGGTGGTATGCTTTGCTTTAGCACGTCCTGGCAGCTTTGTGGATCTAGTCGATATGTCTGGTGTTTTCAGGCTATTCTTGGTTCCAGATGCTCTTTTGTGCAGTTTTAGTACCAGCCACTAGGTGGTGTGATAGTTTCATCTTTGGGCTTGTTGTAGAGCCCAGAACTCCAATAGCTCAGTCCCTTCATCCTGTTTAACCCTTTGTCTGTTCTTCCCCTCTCCCTCTATGGTGACTCCTGTGTGCCTTATTCCAGTCTCATGTAAGTTGGTTAAATTTGAAAACTTTCTTGTGCCACTTGTATTGCATGTTCTCTTGAACTGCTGTTTTTTTTTCACAGTTGCTTCTTATGTCTGTGTGTACACAGGTTTTCAGTTCACACACTGAAAGTAGTTAAAAATACTTGTTTGCACTGTCACACATTGGTGCCTTTATTTAAACTCACTTGTTGGACTTTTTTATGGTGATGTTTTTGGCAATATCAGTTGTATGTGTGTTTTAATTTTTTTTTTTTTAAAGATGCTGGAGGTTCATTGAGCATTGATTATTATAATATTTGCAATGCTAGATCCAAAATTGTTCCTAAACTGAGAAGACAGGCCTTTTTTTCATATTCAGCTTATTAGTGGCAACTGCAAAAGATTTTTGACTACTTAGACCCCTGTTAATTTGTTACTATTTATGAAATAGTGAGTTTAGATACATTTCACAACATCTAATACTTTCAGCATGCTTAGTGCAGGACCTGTTTATTGCTTATGATCAAATATGCCGCAGCAGCTCTGCTTAGGGAATGACATGTAACATAACCCTCCAACATCTGACCAATCACGGCGCACATTGCTCTGTAATTAACCGCTATTGCTATTAAAAGCTCACTTTCCGCTGTCAGTAAGTCTGCTGCTGTTGTGTTGTGAGTTACACTAAATCTAACAGTTCTTTTCCCACGTCACTGTGGCTATTTCCTGTCTCTCTCTGTCTGTTCAAGAGTAACCTTGTTTCCTTTTGGTCCTGCTCTGCAGTGGACAACCAGCACATGCTACACTACATCCGGGACAAAACAGCCGTGCCGTACTTCTCCAATTTGGTCTGGTTCATAGGCAGCCATGTCATTGAGCTGGACAAGTGTGTGCAGACTGATGAAGAGTAAGATTTTCATGACAGCTTTTTAATGTTCGGTTGAGCTGCACGCCACTAGATGTCACTACAGACCACATTTCATCACTGAAAATCTATTTTTAACAGCATAGCCCGCTCATTCATTTTTAATATTAAAATGTTGCAACTTTTTTCTATATTTATCCATTCTCACCAGACATAAAAACAGAGGTAAGCTCAGCGATCTGGTAGCTGAGCACCTGGACCATCTTCACTACCTGAACGACATTCTCATCATCAATTGCGAGTTTCTCAATGACGTGCTGACCGACCACCTGCTCAACCGCCTCTTCCTCCCCCTGTATGTTTACTCTCTGGTCAGTGAAGAGCAGGTGAGGACACACATGCACGTGTCTGTAAAACAACTAACATACATTTAATAGGCTTGTGTTTATTTTAGGCTAACTTTGCATAACCATTGGAGATGAGGGAATAAAATTTCTGCACTACATTTTTGGAATAGTGTTTTGATATAAATTCACAGTGCCTTTATGACTGTATTTAAACCATGTGTAATGGCTTCCAATGTATGTTGAATAGAAATATACAGTTCAGTGTCATTCAGTGTCACGTGATGCTTTAGAAATCATTCTAATATGCTGCTCAGGAAACATTTCTTATTATTGAAAACATTACTAAACATTAGTAAAGGTGTAAAGAAAGTTCAGGGTAACAGCACACAGTTTCGTACCTCACCTCTTAAAAAATTGCATATATCTTCCCCCCGGTAGTGTGTTCATATAATAGTTATCCAAGCATGGTTATAATGTAATTTTCCCTTAAGTAACTTTCTAGTTTTCCTGCCACATAACAATCTTTTTTTTTTTTATTCCTCCCCCCAGTCCGAAGACCGCAAGATCAACCCCCAGGTGTCTCTCTACCTGCTGTCACAGGTACAGTTCCTCAGTTTTGTTGAAACGTGCCATGAGCAGAATAGCCACCGTACACACGGTGTGACAACATGTGATGTCCCGCTCTCTCTAGGTGTTCCTAATCATCCACTACCAGCCGCTTGTCCACTCTCTGGCTGATGTCATTCTGAACGGAGACCTGTCAGTGTTCATCTTGCAGACTGAGCAGAGCGCTCACAAGAGTTCAGTGAGTACATTCCCCAGTTGGCCTGTTCGTTCAGATGTACATGCAATAATGTAACCAGAAGCATCCTGTATTGATTCCTACTCAAAATCATGAACCATTTCTTAGTTTTTTATGGGAGCAAGTGGCTCCAAGTCGTTAAAAAATATTGTTTTAAATCACCTTTTGCAAGACATTGACGCTGTGATGTAATGCTTACAGTTATATCAGACTAAAGTGTGTTTTCAGTTGCTATATTAACCAATCGTTTTGCACTCTTTCTGTTTTCTTGTGCACTAACAACCCTGTTTGGTATCACAAAAAAAAGTGTCATTATGTGAAAGGTCATTTAGCTTAAAGGGCTTTTATTTCTGCTCTATAGTATTAGGTACTTGGTAGATCTCTCTCTCTTTCATAAGTAGTTTGAGGTTTATTGGCCTCTATTTGATATGTACTTGCTGTCAAATTAGTTGTCATGGCTACATCAAACTGACCACACTTTCCTCTACCTCAAGGAAAGTTTAATCAATGTGCCAGTTTTACAATGACGCATGTGTCCAATTAACTTGCTAAATGTTATCACTTCTGTTGATCACCTGACAGATCTCAGTTGAGCGCTAAAGTCTCACCATGCCCTTTTTTAATATAAGATGTATATCAGCCACAAATAAACTTCTCAGAAAAGAGGTAGTTACGAAATTCTCCAGTCTGTGGATGAGATGGTTGAAGAGGAGAATTCTTCTTTGCGGTTTGCCTCTGCCCTTGTTATTTTCATGAGGGTATTTACACTGAGGTAAGGCAGACAGATAAGAGCGCTGCGATATCAGTGGTGTTAATGGGCTGCTTTTGATGTTTTCTCCACAGCAGACAGCAATGCAGCGTGTAGGTGGATGTGAGACTGATTGTGTAGTGCAGCCTGTAGCGCATAACTTGTTTTTTGCTTTTTTTTTTTATTGTCTAGATATCAGAATCCGGGCCAGGCCGTGCATATGCACATATGCAAATATTTTGCAATGAATGCGTCCCGAATGTTTGGCTGGTTGACTTGTTAGTTTGCACCTGGCAAAAACAAAATCGCGTAAATGTCAGATTTGTTTCTGAGAGAGGAGAATGTCAAACATGCTTGAACTGTAGGTTTCCACTCTTTTGAGACTGTTATCGTGTAAGAAACGTCTCAGTTCGTAGGGTTTTTGTTTTTGCAGTGATATTAAGTTGAAACATGAGTTAGGCAATGCCATCAGATAGTTGTCAGATTCATTTTTGCCATTGCTCATGCTTTGATGTGTAATACTAGCAACATATCAACACGTGCACTCTGAACATCTTAGCAACAACCGGGCAACAATCTATGACGTCATTTCCTATCAACAATGATCCTTCATTATTTGAAGCTGTACTGTTTTGGATGATTCAAAAAACAACAGTTGGCTTGTGTGTGTATATATATATATATATAAATAATACATTATACACACACATATATATATATAAAGATCATGTTCCATGCATGTATTTTAATTTCCTATCTGAAATGTATAGAAATTACTTTTTGATGAATAATATGGATTGCTAAGGTATAAATGTTTTCTCCCTCAGATTGTAGATTTTCAAATAGTTGTATCTCAGATGTGATGTTATCACAAATGTATTCCTAGAATGCTTATTACTGAGCGCTGTGGTAATAATAGACCAGCTCCAGCACACCATCCTGTATTCTGATAAACGTGTTTATCATCAGCAAAAGAAATTATGAGAGATGCAGCCTTTTCAGGGAAATGGTCTGTGTTCTCATATGTTTCAGTATTATCAAAAGCTATTTCCTCTTTCCCATTCTCTGGCTCTTTCTGTGGTCTTGTTTCTGTGTCTCACCTCTCAGGCTTAACCACAGCTTGTTCTACTAGACCCTTTTTTTATAAGGTGACAGTAATCTGTCAAACCCAGCTTCTTTAAAACAGTGCAACTTGTGCGACTGCAATTTCAGATCAGTTTAAGAACATTTTAACAATAATGCCTTGTTCAATATATGCAACTCAAATTGTAAATATTTAAATCCCAAATGAAACGGCTGAAGATGTAAACACTTACTGTATATCATATAAACTGCACCGTTTTGAAGGTCAGTAGACCGTGACAGCAATGTTAAATTTGCATTCAGTGCTTTGATATGAAGTAATTTTGCTGACTGCTGCATTTGTTTTGGTTTGCATGAAACTGTTGACGACATGCATATCTGTGCAGCATGTACTGTAAACAAAACTCTGACTCTGCCTTTGCAAAACACATCACAGTTCTGTAAGGTCCTGGTTTGTTGAGCTTTATGGGAGAAAATGTTGTTTATAGCATAATGAATGTAATGAGAATATGTATGTGTGCGTTTTAATATGCATGCACATGTAGAGTAAATAGTTAGCTTCAAAAGGTAAAATGTAAGGTTATATGATATACAGCATAATTAAATTTTTTCAGATTTCAATACAAATTCCCCAAAAATATCTAAGCGACAATAAAGACGCTATTCAGAATTGAATGGCTAATTGTTTAAAGGGGTCATGAACTGCCTTTTATTATTATTTTTATTAAAGCCTACCAAATTTTTGAGGGACTGATGCTGAAATCGATATTAGGGACTAAAAAAAGGCAGATATCAATATATTGGCCAATTTTATTTATGCACGTTTTATAATACAAATGCAGTTAAAACACACTTCCCATTACCAAATGTCAATATGAGGAGTCGTGTTTAAAGGGCCTTTTTATAATTTAACATTCACAGGCACAGTATCGTGATTTGATTTAAGTGTCAAGACCTGTTTTTATTTATTCGTCACAAATATTCTGTGAAACTCTGCGGTTATACAGTAAACGTTTATACACTTTCATGACTTTCGTTTTCTGCTTCGCGGAAATCATAGGACTCTACTAATGTAGCAAACGAGTATGATAAGCTCATCATGAGAGTAAAAGACGGGGACATTGTATATTTATAGCATTTTTGTGTCTCAGAGAACTAGGCGAGAACGCAGTGTTAAATCGCCATTCAGCAGATTCGGGTCACCGCCGCACTGCCATCTGTTGGACTGCAGACAGATACTAACTTTTTAATTTGCTATATTACTGACAAACTCTGTAAGAATGAGTGAACACAATGAGACGAGCATGATTTCTGGGACGTGGCGCTGACTACTGCGATCATTTCCAGTGATGCGCCTCAGACAGCTCTAACATCTGCTGTTAAAAATTAACCATCCGTTCACCATATTATCATGCAAAACACATTAGTGGCACACCTGCCAATACCGATATATCTCTAATTATTATTATTATTATTTTGTATTTTTCTCTTAGGTCCTCTGGAAATGTTTCCATGATTTTTTTTTATAAGAAAGGCTATTTTCTGTTCTGTTTTGACCTCCTCATGAGAACGCTGGTTAAATTGGTGTTGCAAATTGTAAACTCGAAAGTTGGGATGTCCTGAACTCAGTTATCCGGATTAGGGCTGTTCAAGCAGTTTATTCAACTGATAGCTATCTGCTCTCCTAAGCCTAATTCTTATTCTAATTATTTCATGTCAGCTATGCTATCATGCTTCAGTAAACTTGCTAACCCCCAGTGGCCCCCCAAAAAAAGCATATAGTTGAAAATATTGGGTAGGGTTAGGGAAGGCTTTATTTTCCCAATAGAGATGTCAGTCATAGCATGAATTAAAATGAACATTTACACTCAGTAAGTTGCATTCTGTTTTATAATGCACTTCATTACTGAGACATATATAAGTGACACTTGCAATAAATGGTATAAATATCAGAAAATGCTATGTGCACTTGGTGTAAATAGCCACTGCCAAAAATAATGATCCCTTAAACTTATTATTCATATGAAATTGTCAGATATGAAAATTATGGAGCTATAAATCATTGATGTTTGACGCCGCGAAATGTGTGATATGAAGAAATAATGTCAAAAACAGATTTACAGTATTCTAAATTGATTCTCAACTATTGAAATGACTAGACTATTCATTATGTTTCATGTTTTATACCTGAGTTTTATATTCTACTGCAAATATGTATTGGTGTTGCATGATTAATTATTCATATAAACAAACACACCCACACACTATTTCTAAAGCCATTATAAGCTGTATGTGTTGAAAATGACCAATCACAAGAGCGGAGAGATCTGACATTTGATCTCCGCCTCAAAAGTGTACTCGGCGAGCGAGCGGGGCTTGAGCAGTTGAGAGAGCGCAAAGGGTCGAGCGAGTGCTGCTCAGCGCCATTCTGGCGAGAGTGCACTTTTTCACATGCATAGTGTTCTGTGCTCTCGCGGTGCAGAAATGCTCCCTCACGAGAACGGTTTTCCGCACGGATACTGCTCTTCCTGTTATTGTGTGGGCTAGAACTATTTAAATGCCATAGTCTCAGGTATGATGGGTAATAGAAAGGGGCAAGGATTTTTTTTAATCCCCAAATGTTTGTGCTGCCCCCACCGTGTCATGAAAAAATGCTGCCCCATTCGCCCATGCCTAAAACCGCTACTGCTAACCGCCATGGTTTCTTCGAATTTGATTGACCTCCTGGCATTCTGACACTGCAAGCTTCATGCTTTCTAATTCAATCACGTGCATGATTTTACATTGAGCAGTATGTACTACACAGAGCCGTTGTTCACTAACAAGTGGTGCATAATCACATGAACAACGGTTCTGTGTAGTAAATGCTGCTCAATGTGAAATCACGCATGTGATGGAGTTTACTGCTGATTTGACTGCCTTTTCTTTGGAGTCATTTATCTTTTTTTTTTGTTTTGTTTTGTAGACGTGTTTATACATGCATGATTTGGTGGGCGGGGCTAAACAGGCAGCGATGTAGAAGCAGGCGCTGATTTTCTACTACTCTTCTATTTAAACCAAAATACCAAAACAAACTTGTCTACAGCAAATGTATACTTACACTTATATAAAGTATACTTCAGCCGTCTACATAATTTTCGTCATCAGGAGGGCCCTATGGACACCCGCGCACTGCGTACAACAGTGTATGCACAAGAAGATAATAATTTGATATAATTTAAACGCTGTATGAATGCGGCTATGTGCAAAACGGAAAGGAACATGGAGAGAGAAGCACACCTCGGCCCCAAGTCTGCCTACACTGGACAAGAGAGGCGACCATTGAAAACCATTTGGAATTTGTGTCAGAATGTCATAAATAGAAAGCAGCAACCGTTTTCTGTCGGAGATTTATTGCAACGCCATCATACCACTATTGCGAGAATATCGCCACGGTTTTGTGCAACAAGATCTCGTCACACCCCTAATTTACATAAATAAGTTTTTGAGACTTACAGGTTAAAAAATTGTTTATATGCCAAAAAATCAAAGCAATTTTGTTTTCTCATGACCCCTTTAAAATATGTTTAAATACATTTGCTAGTGTTACTTAGGGCTGCACGATTTGGGAAAAATGTCACATTGCGATTATTAAAGTCGAAATTGCGATTAGTGTTACGTTATATAAGTGGTTTGACTAAACTTGCTTGTTATCAAGGAAAATGCAGACACAGATTACTAATAATGCTTAAATCTGTATTTCTCAACTGAGATACAGTGCAATCTAGCAACAACAAATTAAAACTAAATTGTACAAAATTAAATAACAGTAACATCTTTTATAAAATTATTAAATTAAATTGAAAAGTCAAAAGTACAGATAAATAAAACAAATACCCATTTTTATATTTTTACATGTTGCCCCAAAACATTATAACATATACTTAGTGTATTTCTTTTTTTATCTCTTGTCCAGTGTGCCAATAATTTTCTCAATTCCCTCTTTGCTAAAAGTGTGTTCACACCTGAGGTGATTTGGGCGATGCTTGAACATGTCGAGTTTACGCCGGTTTCACACTGCACGTGTCGGCAGGGTATTTTTTTAGTGTATTTTTTCGGCGCCCATGTTAATGGATGGGAGCACATGGGGCGGCGCAGGTGCAGAGAAATGAAATAAATCAAAGCACATGGCACACAGTGTTCGGAGAAGAACGCTGGAAAATACCACAGAAAGATGATTGTCTATAGCCTGCTTCAGTTCAAGCTGCTAGTATGGCTCGCACTGCTCCTGCTCAACATTCGCGCCGCCTCGCGCTGCTATGCGTGCAGTAAAACCGCTGTGTTTAACGCGCCACTTAATTCGCGCAAATCGCGCTGCAGGATGTCTTAACTGCATCTTTGCGTTGACTTAACATGTAAATCACTCGTGCTTAACGCTTCAATCGTGTCTGGTGTGAACGCAAGAATCAATGTTTTGTTACGTCCACGAATGCATTTGTTTATTTAATATAATAGCATAGGCTGACATCGTGATTGCGATATGATTAATCGTGCAGCCCTAGTGTTACTGATCAATTCTGTTTAGGAAACGATATCAAGATTTAAAATCCAAGATTCAATTGACTTTTCACTGGTATGACAAGTTTTTTGTTTTTGCACATATATTTCACTATGCAAGCCAACAACGTTTTCCTGTTAAGCGATTTATCACAAATGATTAATATTAAATTATTAAAATTGCACGAGTTTCAGGTGTATATTTTCCAGTTGAACAAACCATCAACATTGCAATTTATACTAAGCCCAGAGTCTGTTGTAGGAGTGTGTTGTGTTATAAAGCGCTCGATTGAGGAAGCCAGTGGGAATCCTTATGTAAATGCAAAGTTCTGGTCTTTCTTTTGTTGTGGCTCTCGTTGCTCTGATGTACAGCGATTTGCCTTACACCATCACCGCACTGCCTCTAACCTACTTTCCCTTTCCCGTAAAGCCTGCGAAACAGATGCTTGTACCTGTGTTACCAGCAAGCTTCTGCCAACCAAACACACGCACACGCACATCACATGACCTTCCTTCACCACAAGCCACAGGTAGAGGATGAGCACAGAAGGGACCAGGCAGAGTTGTCGGGTGCATAGATCAGGATTTCAAACAGGCCCTTGCGCAGATGACAGGAAGTATGAAGTTTATGTAGTGCAGAGATGAAGGGTGAAACCGCCGTATTAGAAGCTTCCCCTGTTTTGTCATTATACATTTACATACTGCACAACGAGCAGGGTGCATGTGTTAGCAGACACACCTGCTACGCAGTTTGCTGGAAACGCACCTGTAACCTGGTGGCACGCTTTAGTTACCCCATTTCGGGAGATTAAACGAGCACAATGCAGCGTTTCGGCGAATGAAACTTGGTCATTTGGGTGGGCTGAGGTGACTGGGACTCAATATACATCAAACCTGATGTCAGAAGTCAGTTGTTTTGATTCATAAAACGAACTCGCGCATATAAGTGGGGACGCAATGCATGTCAGATGACCGCATTTTATCCTTAAGTATACCTCTGTATGTTATTTACACGTATGTATTTTTATCTTGACGGCAAAGGCACAGAGTGAGGTCGTCACAAACGCTGATCCAGCTGCCTTTTATCTCTTCTGTCCTTTCTCGTAAATAGCTCAGTCTTGATTGAAATACTTTGCACTTTGAATAGAATTCACTCATTAAGCCTGTGACCGCAAGCAAGACCACAGATGGCTGTTTTTTTTTTTTTGCATGTGTGGCGTCCTACTGTGTGCTCCATTTCTCAGTTGCAAGCGCATGTTCTTCGTATCACTGTGACCCGTTGTGGTCCTGTTCTGTTTTTTTTGTTTTCATCAAGAGAGGTTTTTAACTCTTGTGCAGCTACCGTAAGGTTCCTTAAAGCTGCTTTTTGAACTTGAAGAGAAACTGTAGATGGAGAACATTATTTCACATATCGAAACAGTAGAGGTGGGTTCTTTGAATCCTCGCAGGCGTTCTTTGAAAAGCAGACTGAGTGGTTCAGAGTGCAATAGTGCAACTGTGAGACCACGAGCAGGTGATTGTTCACAGTGTTTTCTTGCTGTTCTAAGAATGAACGTCTTATCTCTTGTGCGGTTGATGTAAATGAGGTTAGGGTCCTTTAGTGTCATGCCCAAAGGCACTGTCTAGTTCTTGACATGTTGGAGCTCCTTGCAAACATCACCTCTGTCCGTGCTGCTCTTACCATGTGTGTCCTTGACTGTTTGGCAGCTGTTTCCTGTCTTAGCGGGTTCTTGTTTCTGAGAAGCCTGAGGCTGTTTTCCTTTCACTGCTTCTTTACGTTCTGCATACGCTGTAAAAGTAGCTGTTGCTGTTATCTAAGATGGTTTAACCAATCAATCAATCACTTTTATTTATATAGCGCTATTCAGTACAGATCATAGCAAAGCACTGAACATTAACAAATAGGACAATAGAGTGGTGGTAATATATAATGACGAGATTAAACTATTATCACTAGAAATTAGATGCCCCCAACTAAGCAAGCCAGAGGTGACAGCGGCAAGTTTATGTGTGAATATGCTGTGTCAAGACCAACCAGCAATAGGTTTATCATATTTTATAAGGAGATATTTGGAAACATTTAAAGAATGTTTTTTTTTGTGGAAAGTTATAGATTGCTTTATTTATATTTAAATATAAATTAAAGCTTAGTAATGTTTTAAGGTTTCTGTTTTAAACTTGTGCATTTGATTTTGATGTACTTTCTCTAGGTGGCCTAAAAAAAGGAAAAATATCAACAATTCTGCATATAGTAATATAAATAAAAGATCAAATTCTAAGAAATAAATAAATATAGTTAATATTGTAATTCTTAATGTGATAATATTAACAAATAAGATTAAATGGTATTTATTATATTACTGTTGGAGTAATTATTTATTATTAGCATTAGTGTTATTATTACCAAGAAGATATCTCTTCATGACCCTCATAAAGTGCATATACGCTCATCCATTGGTCATATCATTTCAGAGCAATGCTGGTCTTCATCGCTTCACCAAGCCCCCGGAAACTCTGGAGCGTTCGCTGGAGCTGAGTCGTCACCGTGGGAGGAAGAGGACCCAGAAAAGACCCAACTACAAGAATGTGGGCGAGGAAGAGGAGGAAGAGCGGGGATCAGAGGAAGGCCCGGAAGAAGAGAAGGAAAAGTCTAAAGGTACAGAGGCTAGTTCAAAGGCCAGCAGGACAAGTGGGGACAAGGAAGGTGAGTAGCACTAGATGAATGTCCCAGCATGACTGACTGACCCTCCATTCTTTGGATCACACCACACTTTGGCTGTGGCTCTGCTCTCAAAACTGACCGAACAGCTGCGCCCGCAGAAAATCCTGCATTAGAGCTCGATGTACAAATGTCAACCGAAAATGAGAACTGTGTCATCACGTACTGGCCCTCATGTTGTTCCAAACCCATATGACTGACTTCTTTCCGTGGAATACAAACAGAAACATTTGATTGTGATTTACCCAAGTAGGATATGTGTATTAGATCAATAATCTTATCAGCCAATCAGATTTTAGGTTTATGCCCGGGGTTATTGATTTGAACAGTGTTTTTAATAAATTTAGTGATAGGTTGGTCTTTGATTTGTTTCTTAGCATTGTTGTTTCCTGGACCAATAATAATAACAGTGTTGAAGGTGTTGACCCAGCAACACATCCTACTTGGCTAAATCATGTTTTGCCAGTTGCGAGAGCACTCCACTTCCTCACGTCATTTCTGTGTTTTGACACGGTCACTTTGGTCCACATTCATTCTGTGCTCCACACCTCTCCGATTGGGCAAAACCTCACCCCCACCCTCTCCCTCTCCTACCTTGGGAGACATATTTGTGTCTCCTTAATCTCGCTGGGAGTTGTCAGACTTGAGAGGGAAAGTGAGCGAAGCCCTGTCTCCTGTTGTGTTCACTCCTCTTGTGTGATTCATTCTTGCTGTCATCCTTCCCGGCGTCTGACACACACACAGTTATATGATGTTCATTTCAAGTAACTTTTAAACTTGCAGGTTTGCAAGGTCATAAGCTGCTGAGGCATTAGAATTGCTTCGTTTTTATTTTATTTTTATTTTTTTTCCCACCTTGTGGTCTCTCAGTCAACCAACCAGTTGTGTAAACAGCTGAATTAATATTTATTTTCATCATTTAGAGTCTGTTCTGCTGATTTTCCTCTTAAAATCACTGCCAAATGTTTTTTTTGTTTTTTTTTCAAGATCAGTGCAATGGTCCCTAAAATAAAATTGTAGAAAACATTCCCTTTTGGCTGGTTTGTTTGGTTTAATTCTGAAAGTTATTAATTGCAACCAAGTGGTTTCCCGTTTTGTAATAAATGTCCACTGACATATAATAATTTCAAGGGAAACCCATTAGTGCAACTTTGCTCAGCTTAGATCAGACGGATACAGGGATCTTTCACGGTTAACATCTAACATAGTTAGAAAATCCATCTGCCAAAATCCAGCTTTGCTGTTATACTCTGGTGTTATGCTTGTGTTTTGCAGAAATTGAGATGGTTGTGATGGAAAAATGTAGGCTTTCTGAAGTGTCCACATTAACAGAACAGAACATTACGGACGAGGAGAAGAGCGCAGCTGCGGCACGATCTGACGGACAGAAGAGCAGGTACTCGAGCAAACACAACCTTAACCACAAACCTAGAAGAAAACCTGTATCTCTTTAGGGGCTTAGAAAAGACATTTACCAACAATTTTACAATTTAAAAAATGTGCACAAATAATTTATCAGATTAAGCTAATTTGTGCTGGGTTATGATACAAGGAATTTAATTTGACGGTATTTATATTTATATCTATTTTTGCTTTTAATAAGGTTTGTACAATATAACTGTATTTGTCAAAAAACTAATACTAACCTAAATAAAAGAGAAAAAACATCCTCAAGCTCTCACTGAAAACAAGCAAACGGTCTCAGTCTTAATAATAATAAGAAAATAATTGCCAGCAGTAGGACAAAAAAACAGAATTAATTAGTTAATTACATGCATTTTATAAAGTTGTCACTTTCTGAAAGTAGGTGTGTGTGTGTTTGTGTATATATGAGGTCAATAAGTATCAACTTGTGATTTTGCTACTTTTCTTAGGGGGTCTACAATTTTCAGCATAGGTGCATTTTTCACTGTGAGAGACAAAATCTAAAGAAAAATCCAGAAATCACTTTTTTTTTTTAAACGATTTATTTGGGAGTTACTGTGTCAAATAAGTATTTTCCATCAGTAATACACTAAGACTTCATGGTTTAAAATCTTTCATCGCAAGGAAGGTTCCCCTTTTTGAGTCAGCCCATGTCCAGGCCCGTCTGAAGGACAGGACGACTGCACTGTATTAAGGAGAGGATGAACAGGGCCATGTATTATGACATATTGGGCAAAAACCTCCTTCCCTCAGTCAGAGCATTAAAGATGAGTCGTGGCTGGGTCTTCCAACATGACAACGACCCAAATCACACATTCAGGAAAACCAAGGAGTGGCTCCGTAAGAAGCATATCAAGGTTCTGGTGTGGCCTCGCCAGTTTCCAGACCTAAATCCAATTGAAAATCTTTGGAGAGAGCTGAAACTCTGTGTTGCTCAGCGACAGTCCTGAAACCTGACAGATCTAGAGAAGATCTGTGTGGAGGAGTGGGCCAAAATCCCTCCTACAGTGTGTGCAAACCTGGTGAAGAACTACAGGAACAGTTTGACCTCCGTAATTGTTAACAAAGGCTTCTGTGCCAATTTTTTTTTTTTTTTTTACAAATACTTATTTGTCACAGTAATACCCAAATAAATTGTCTCTC
>JAUCMT010000068.1:15077530-15100289 GCA_032357475.1 Enteromius thamalakanensis
GCTCACCGGAATCAGCGTCCACCAAAAGCGATATTTCGAACATATGGCGGAAAGACAAGCCACGTTGGAGGAGCGCATGGCCCAGATGCGCTTCGCTGCTGCCCAAACCACGCCTCTACCCCGATCCGCGTACAGCCGCTGACCGCCTCATCCCAAAGCTGACTGCTGACAATGACATCGAAACATACTTGAGGATGTTTGAGAATACTGCGACTGCAGAAGGATGGCCAACGGATACCTGGGCAGGCGCGCTGGCTCCGCTGCTTTCAGGAGAAGCGCAGCGAGCGAGCCTATTTTTCATTACCGGTAACCCAAACGAATGATTATAACCAACTAAAAACTGAAATTCTCTCTCAGCTGGGTCTATCATGCACTTCAGCAGCCCAAATGTTCTTTGAATGGGAATATAAAGTCTGGTTACCACCTCGTGCTCAAGCTGCTGAATTGATGAGACTTGCCGAACATTGGCTGATGGAAAGCAGAACGACTATTCAGCAAGTGATTGAAAAAGTGGTGATAGACAAGATGCTGCGCGTCCTGCCCAGGTCAATGCGGCAAGCAGCCAGCATGAGGGGACCGAGAACCGTGAATGAGCTGGTAGAGGCGCTGGAGTTGGCGGACGCTGCCTTTTGAAAGGAAGCAGGGGAAAGAGCGACGTCATTTCCCCGGAGGGCACCCAGTGACCAGTGCACAGGCCTGTAAGTCCCCGGGATGAGCCAATGCCCACCGAACCCAAAGAGATAAATGGCAGGCTGCGCGGTACACTACGAAGTATCAAGAAAGTCCCCGATTATCACAGTAGAGATCCGAGGAAGGAGCTACAAAGCGCTATTGGACTCCGACAGTAGCATCACACTCATCCGGCCGGATGTGTTAGGACCCGGCCAGTAATAAAAGGTACGAGCCTTCTTGGGGTTGGCGGGGTATTATCGCTGCTTTATCCCCAGCTTCTCCTCCCTAGCTGCCCCCCTTTCAGACCTGACCAGGAAGGGGCACCCGGAGCGGATACAGTGGACAGACCAGGCAGAGGAAGCCTTCCAGGCGCTGAAGACGGCACTGACGTCAGAACCAGTGCTCCATGCCCCTGACTTCAACCGCCCCTTCCTGGTGCAGACTGACGCCTCCAACATGGGACTCGGAGCCATGCTCTCCCAGGACCATCAAGGGGAGGAGCACCCGGTTGTGTACATCAGCCGTAAGCTGACCCCAGCAGAGAAGAACTACGCCGCAATGGAGAAGGAGGCCCTCGCCGTCAAGTGGACAGTCCTGGAGCTAAGGTATTATCTGCTTGGGAGAAAATTCACTCTGTTCACAGATCATGCCCCGTTGCAGTGGATGGACCGGGCGAAGGACACAAATGCCCGGGTGACTCGGTGGTTCCTGATGCTCCAGGACTTCCACTTTGACGTGCGCCATCAATCGGGATCTGCAAATTCCAACGCAGACGGCCTCTCGCAGCTTGGGGCAGCTTACGCAGGTCTGTTAGGGGTCACTCCCCACCCACCTCTCTCAGCCCCTCTCGTCTCTTTTTCCAGGACCAGGACGCCTGGAAACCAAGGACTCACAGCTGGAACCCATCAATCTGGGCCAATCGCTCACGGAGGGACACATATAAAAGAGACAAGGAAAGGACAAGGAAAGAGTACAACTCCATACCACTTGGCGAATGACTTACCTGATCTCTCTTTACCTGCAGACAATACGGCGTGAGCGAGGAAGCCAGGATCTTCACTGGAAGCACTTGGAGCACCCACCACCGCCGTCTGAAGAAGGGAAAAAGGGATTCACGGAGCACGCTGAGCACTTTTACCACCACCATCACCACAGTGACTACTTACCTGTTTGACTCAATAAATCCACCCTCCGGGGTTTTTTGTTCACTTCACCTCTGTGTCTTGTGTTCTCTAGCGCCAAAGATCACAATACACTTTTAACAACACATCAGCCTCCAGAATCTCAGGAATATACAAAATTTCATTGTTCACGAGACATAATCTGCCAAGCTGGTTTTCTACTTTGGCGTTTCCCAGGAGGAACAATTTCAGAAGTTCCAAAGCTTTCAGACAAGGAAGCATGAGAAGGCTTCCCTTGTTCAGTTTCAGTATCACCAGTTCCCTTTGACGCCCCATCTGGCACAGAAGCAAGACAGGAGGCATGCCACTTCTTACCATCTTCCAAAAGTTAAGTATAAGAGCCAACCTTTTCTTTCACCTCCACAGGAGGAGTGAACTTTGGGTGTGCTTTCATCACATGCATTGGTTTTTTAATCCGCACTTTATCCCCTTTTTTGAAAGAAGTAGGACGAACATGATGTGCTTGATCAAAGCGCATTTTCATGTGTTCCTGCCGTGCCAGTACGCGCTTTCGAAGTTGTGAAGGATCAAGAACAGCAGATGGGGGATCCAGAACATTCAAGGTAGTACGCATCTTCCGACCGTGGAGCAACTCAAAAGGAGAGACACCAGAAATAGCATGAGGTGTAGCTCTATAAACTTGTAGAAAGTCAGTAACAGTTACTTTCCATGAAGCAGACTGGAGAATGGCAGACTGAATCGTACTCTTAAGCACTCTATGAAAGCGCTCAATGGCTCCATTTGCGGAAGGGTGGTAATTTGCAGTACGAACATGCGCAATGTTTCTTTCCTTCAAGAATGCAGCAAATTCTGGTGAAGTAAATTGAGGACCATTATCACTCACAATGGTCGTCGGATTCCCATGCCGACTGAAGACAGTAGTTAGAAATGAAGTAACCTGTTTGGTAGCTATAGATGCAGTAAAAGCAACCTCAGGCCACTTACTATAATAGTCAGTGAGCGTAATAGCATATCGACAGTCCCAGACAGCTGTCTCAAAAGGGCCAACGATGTCAATTGCCAACTTCTCCCAGGGTGCAGAAGGCAATGGAACAGGCTGCAGTGGAACATGAGAAACCTTAGCAGTCTTATCCAAAGAAAGGCACAGTTGACAAGCAGCGATTTTGTCCATGACACTCATGTCCATTTTTGGCCACCAGTAGATTTCTCTCAAGCGTTGTTTCGTTCGCACTATGCCCTGATGTCCTTCATGTGCAATACGAACTAGAGAATCACGCAATGTTCCTGGAACTATCAGACGAGCACCCCTGAAGACAAAGTCACCTTGAACACTGAGTTCAGCTCTGAGTTTGTAGTATGGTTGCAAAACAGGATCCAGGGCAGAAAGCGAAGCAGGCCATCCACGGCTAATTTGTGTGCGTAGTGCAGAGAGCTCAGGGCAGGATGCAGAGGCAGCAGCAAACTCTTCCTTGGATATAGTAGTTAGGGCTGTAGACACCAGAGCGACAAATTCGGGTTCAGCATCAGATGTTGTATTTGAAACGATAGGCAGAGGCAAACGAGACAAACAATCTGCAGTGTAGTTTTCAGACCCAGCCCGGTACTCAATTGAATAGTCAAAACATAGTAACCGAGCGGCCCATCGTGCTATTCGCATGCCAGCACGATCAGTCCCTTTTGTGGTCAGTAGTGTGGTCAGAGCCTGATGATCAGTCCGTAGAATAAATCTGCGGCCCCATAAGTATGTCCTCCACTTCTCGACTGCCCATACACAAGCCAGGGCCTCCTTTTCCACAGTGGAGTATTTCTGTTCTGCAATCGAAAGTGTCCTGGAAGCAAAAGCAATAGTGCGCTCCTGTCCATCAGGATCTATTTGTGAAAAGACAGCACCCAGTCCATAAGCAGACGCATCAGTGGAAATGACCACCTGCCACTCAGGATGAAACAGTGCAAGAGCCGGACTATTAACAAGCAACGTTTTTACTTCTGCTAAGCTGTTTTGCGCATCTTCAGACCAGCAGAACCCACTCTCAGCCTTTAGGCATGCACGTAGAGGCATCACCACTGAAGCAAAATTGGGAATGAATTTATTATACCAAGACAAAAGTCCTAGCAACGAACGCAACTGAACAGCATCAACTGGCACAGGCGCATCGAGTATCGCAGACAGATGTTCTTGGTCCACCTGAATACCCTGCGCAGTCACATTGTGGCCCAAAAACCTCAAGCTCTGTTTTCTGAATTGACATTTAGAGTTGTTCAGCTGCAGTCCAGCATCCTTAAGGCGCTGTAGCACGTTCTGTAGTGCAAGGTCCTGTACAGTACGTCCCCAGACTATGATGTCATCAAGGTAGTTTGCAACATTTTGAAGTCCATCCAGGATAATTGTCATCATCTTTTGAAAAGCAGCAGGAGCCGAGGCCAAACCATATGGCACCCGTTTGAACCTGAAGAGTCCTTCGTGCGTAATAAACGAAGTGAGGTCACGGCTGTCCTTATGAAGAGGTACTTGATGATACGCACTCTCTAAATCAATGGTTGAAAAGGTAGTGGCACCTTGCAGTAATGACATCATCTCCTCCATGTGTGGTAAAGGATAACTATCCACTATGATCGCTTTGTTGGGCCCTCTCAGATCCACACACATTCGTATCCCGCCGGTTTTCTTTTGTACCACCACGATTGGCGATACCCATGGAGAGGAATCAATCTTTTCAATAACGTCTGCCTCTGTAAGTCGCCGTAATTCTGTGGAAACAGCATCTCTCACTGAAAAAGGTAAGCGTCGAAGTTTACATCTGATTGGAAGCACCGAGTCAGAAACATTAACCTTGTGGGTGAAATTCTTTACACAGCCCAACATGACATTCTTCAACGGGGGAGAAGACAGAGTGCACACAGGAGCAACATGAGGGGGCGATATTACTTTGTGCCCATCAAATTGGAGTTTTAGTCCTTTAATTAAGTCCATGCCCAGCAGAGCAGTGCCATTTTCAACAATAAAGAAGTGTGCTGGGCATGTGAGACCAAACTTTGACACTGTAGAATGTAAGCAGCCCGGAACAGAGATCGGTTCCTTTAAATATGTGGTCAGCCGAGCAGTAGGAGCTTGTAGTGGTACAGTGGCGAAGTGCATGTCATACCAGTGTTTTGGCAATATGGATACTGAAGAACCCGAGTCTACTGTAAGCTGTAAGGTCACAGGTTGAGCAGATGGTGCATTCACAGTCACATCACACAGCAAACGGTCATTTGAATTAGACAAATGAAGAACATAGACCTCCGGTAGCTCCACTGAATGCACTGAATGTGTAGGTGCAGATCTACATACACGAGCAAAATGTCCAATCTTGTTGCAGTTCTTACACTTAGCAGATACAGCAGGGCAAGTTCGTGCATTTGCAAGATGCTTGTCGGAGCCACAGCGAAAACATTTCCGTGCATCAGGCTGTTTTGATGAAGTATAAGTCTTTTGTTTCATTTTTGTACGTTGTCGTCCAGATGAAGGAACAGTGTGCACTGCTTGCACGGTTGTAGACTGGCTGGTTGAGATTGACTTAGCTTGTGCATCAGCGGCCTCTAGCTGCGTAGCAATAGTAATTGCAGTCTCCAACGTCAAATTAGACTCCAGCAGCAATCTTTCCCAAATGCGATGATCGTCGCCAATTTTGTTATGTCTTGTGTAAAAGGAATGAGACCTGTAAAGTTACTTATTTAAGTTTTAATTAACATCTGCCAGATGCACTCGAACAGAACCACATGTACATTTGCAGTAACTCTTTTTCTACACTTCTTTTCTCTAGTTCTCTATATCTAGTCCCACTATTAGGTAGCGACATCTAGTGGCACATTATGGTAACAACATCACATATTCCCCATTTACTTAAAGAAATTCAACTATAACAAAAGCTTGCATAGGATAGGAAAAGAATAATAACACTTAAATCAAGCGACATCAGGAGCATAATAAGAACAGTATATAATAAGAAACAATATCACTGTATATACACATCTAACAACACATCAGCCTCCAGAATCTCAGAATATACCAAATTTCAGTTCACGAGACATAATCTGTCAGCCAAGCTGGTTTTCTACTTTGGCGTTTCCCAGAAGGAACAATTTCAGAAGTTCCAGAGCTTTCAGACAAGGAAGCATGAGAAGGCTTCAAGGCTGAAAGGTTCAGTTTCAGTATCACCAGTTCCCTTTGACACCACATCTGGCACAGAAGCAAGACAGGAGGCATGCCACTTCTTACCAACTTCCAAAAGGTAAGTATAAGAGCCAATCTTTTCTTTCACCTCCACAGGAGGAGTGAACTTTGGGTGAGCTTTCATCACATGCATTGGTTTTTTAATCCGCACTTGATCCCCTTTTTTGAAAGAAGTAGGACGAACATGATGTGCTTTATTTAAAGCACATTTTAATGTGTTCCTGCCGTGCCAGTACGCGCTTTCGAAGTTGTGAAGGATCAAGAACAGCAGATGGATGATCCAGAACATTCAAGGTAGTACGCTTTTTCCGACCGTGGAGCAACTCAAAAGGAGAGACACCAGTAATAGCCAGTGATGGGCAGTATATGAGCCCACCACCATACACTGGCCAATGCTGCTGCCCGCAATAATGTCAGTGACTTATTCTTACTGCGGCTGGCAATGAGCTTTTTGGTGTTAGCGCCACCTTCTGCACCAGACGCGTGACATGCTTGGGCGAACACTTTTTAGAAAGTTGGCAGAGGAAGGAGAGGAATTGATCCCGAGGGGGGAGTAACCGTGGCCGTACCTCAAGAAGTTTATGACGCTGACTGAGACAACGGTCTTTTTTGCCATGTTGGTACTGTTTAGAGTAGTTTATAATAATGTTGTTTGTTCTGTGGTTTAAGCTGCGCTGAGTTAAACATATGCATGCATTCAGATTACAATACACACACTCTCGACACCTTTTGTTATTTGTTATTATTTTTGTTTCTGTTGCCAAATTGGTTTGGAACAATTGTAAAATAATAATAATAATAATAAAAAATTGCACAATTATGCGTGCCTACCTCTTTGAATCACATTTTTTTATCACTAAGATAGCACTGATTTAAAGTTGGTTAAATTAAAAAAAATAGCTTGGGGTAGTAGCTTTAGTGTAGTTAAGCTACATTCAATGTAGAGTAACTGATAGCTTAGCTCACTACATTTTCAAAGTACCTTGCTCAACACTGGGTATACTATTAGTCACTAAACAAATCGCAAACATTTTTAAATTTATTTTCTAAAAGAAAGTATACTTTGTGTGTTCATATGTATGTGTGTATATATATATATATATATATATATATATATATATATATAATAAACTACTTTATGTATGTCAATCATTCAGTGGAGACTGTAGCAGCACTTTTAGTGTTATTTTATCTTTGATATGTCCATACAAAACTTTAAGCACTGTTTACCTAAGTGAGTGGATGTTTAACCATTTTATTTTTCATTAATATTTAACTTTGTGTAATATTTAAAATTGTATTTGAGATCGTATTCATTTTTGAAAGTTGTGCCAAGTTTTTGATATCTGAAACTTTGATATCATGACAATTCTGCGTTGTCATTCAAAATGCCATTACATTGACCTTTTTTATATTTGAGATGGATTGAAAATATTTTAAAGAATATTTTGAGCTTTCAGCACTTACGTAGGACACAAATTCTAGGAAAATTTATTGATGTGTGTAGTATTTGTGATTCATTAGTTGCTATAGCAGCTTTAAGTGTGTGTGTGTGTGTGTGTGTGTGTGGGTTTGTGTCTCTGCAGGCTATCCGTGTGTTCTTTATGCTGCGCTCGCTGTCCTTACAGCTGCAGGGAGAACCAGAAACCCAACTTCCTCTCACCCGACCAGAAGATCTCATCAAGACTGATGATGTGCTTGACCTCAGTAAGCCATTTACCGTCACATAAACCTGATGAATGAGTTGGTTTGACTTTTTCCAGTTTTCAGATATCATCTGTAAGGATTTTTTCTGCTCGTTCAGGTTTTTATTTGCGTTGCCAGCTTTTTTTTTCTCACTATACATATATTTTTTTTTACTATATCATTTATATATTTTTTTTTCAGCATATATTTTTTTCTTCTATTGAACACAAAAGAAGTTATTTTAAAGAATGTTGGTGACCAAATAGTTTTTAAAATAACACCTTTCAGGGTGGAAATGACAGCAGTTTTTTCATTTTTAGGTGAACTCACAACAAAGAACATTTTTATTTAAGGACAGATAAATTTATATTTTTAGCAGTATATTTTATATGTGCGAGAAAATGAGCATTTTAAATGTTTCATTTGAATTAGTCATTATATATGGGTATCATTTATAAAAAAATCTATTGATCACATAAAAACAAATGTTTAGGCCTACAAGTATTAAAAAGGTCCCATTATATTCTTTATAAAGTCTTGATTTTAGTTTTTAGGGTGTACTAGAAATTAATTTTATCTTGTGAAATATGAAAAGTGCTCTGATTGGTTAGTTGGCCCAGTGGTTTGTGATTGGAGAACCGCTAAGAGTGTGTTGTGGAAAAGACATGGCCCTTTAGAATAACTGAGAGTTTCTGTTTGTTCAACTGTGCATATCATCAATGCTGTTTTAAAGAGAGTGTGTGGTGTCTAGAGAACCTCATCCATGCATTGCTTACTTTGTATATTCCATGGGCAGGAGTTATTTAAATAACTTAATTTGTGACTTCACAATATCTGAAAGAAACACACTATCTTCTGAATACTTTCCTTTGTGGTGGTTTTTGATCTTGCAGATTGTATTTTATATTTGAACAGCAACATTACATTTGCTGAAAAAGTAGAAATAAATAAAAATAACATAATAGGACCTCTCTATAACACATGTAGATGCCCAATAAATAAGAATCAGTGACCCAGTGACATCCTGGTTTTCTTAGCATTTATGCTCTGTCAAATCTTTTTTTTTTTAATAAAATTTTATAATGTAAAATTTTTAAAATTTTAAATCTTATAAGTCCTACCTGGCTCATAACATCCTTCCTTATCATCAAAAGGATTACTACTCAGTTTCATGTGAATCTTTGTGATAATTCGATAACAAACATCTACAGCTGAGTGATTCACAGACACTGAATTGTGTGCTAGCTCTTGTTTCTGTGCTATCAGATAAAGTGCAGTTAGATAAAGATGCAACTGCAGCCTTTCGGGCTAAGAACATAGAATCGATATATTTCTTATGAACTGCGACCATCTCCTTGGTTTTGAGTTCCATGTTAAGACCTTCCTCGCTGTATCTCACACTCAAGTCACGAAGTGTTTACCACACATGATGAAATCGCACTCTTGTCGCCTGTGCAGCTCTCTCAGCAATCTGTGGGCTTGCACTGTTAAACGATTCTCACTTCACCTCTGACATGTTGCATGGAGACCCTTGGTCTCAGCACCTCCAGCTCAGTTCTTGTGTCCAGGTGTCCTGGTTAACTCGTCTCGTCTCAGTCTGACAGGTAAGAGGGGGTGTGTGCAAAGACTACTGAGTCAGACCTTCCACTGTCACCGAGGCCTTTTCTAGAGCTGGTGCAGCTGTTGTGGGCAGCAGCCTTGAGCTCTTCCAGTATATCTCATGTCTAACAGTAAGGCTGCTTGAGAAGCACCTACAGCCTGGTCAGAGTGGGCAGAGCTAGCAGGAGCTGGAAGTGTGACCAGGTGGGAGGAAGCTCAGATTTTTTTTCTGCCAAAATCAACCCACTGCAGCTTCCTGTCTCTCAGCCGCCTGTGCATAAAGGGTTAATGCACAAAGCATGACTGTTTTCGCTCTGGGTTGGTGAAGAGCAATATTAGGTCAATTAGATGAAGATTTAAGTTTGTTGGTCTGGAATTCAACTAGTTGTACAAGATTACATTATAAGTATGTTAGGGTCTAGAGGTTTCAGAATCTAATTCATATGTAATATGAAAAAAGTTGATAATGTCGAAATACTTAAAATGAGTAAGTTTTGATGGAGAATTAATCTGACAAATTGTTCAGATGAAGTTTTGATACATTTAGAAAATTCTAATAAATCATTGTGAACCATTTCTGTGTTTTGAACATTTTTAACCCCCCCCCCTAAATATTGATAATAACCAGTGGTTTTAGACTTTATGTCTGCAAAGTATTTTTAACACACAAAATCATCTCCAGTTTTAATTTCTGGAAAATCTTTTGTACATCCCCCAGTTTCACAGTAACTAAAGCCAGTTCATCATGCACCATCATGATTTGTGATAACATTGGCCTTTTATGTTCTTTTTTTATGGTGCATCCTGGAATGGCTCATCAGTGAGTGGATGGAACAAGCACTTCGCTATCAAATGACGAGAGAGACAGTCAGACAGATAGACAGACAGATCGACCTGAGAACCTGACGTGCCACAGTTCTGTGTTTATTTTTAGATGTGCAGGAAATGATGCATGCGCACAACACAGTAGACGCATCACAGTGCATTGACTGAACTTTGCGTGAACATGAAATGTTTGCTGAATATTTTCCACTCTTTGCTGTCGTTTTATTTTTCAGAGCACCATAACTGAAACATTGAAGTTGCAACTACATGTTCAAGTGTATTTTGTGCTCTTCTTGTCTGTTTTGCATGCATATGCTTAATTGTTGCACATGACATGTGAACACTTTCTGAGGAAGTTCTCAGAAAAGGCTTCTCCCCATAAACACTTAGTCACATGGTACTTTTGCATGTAACACCCCACCCCCACTTGCTTAAGAGCTGAAAATCTCTATTAATTGGGGTTTGTTAAAATAGACATGCACATTACATTTTCTCATGAAATGACACAGGATGTTACTGTGTATATTGATTTAGCTGGTGGTGTCTGGAAGGTCAGCCAGGGTTAGAGTGGGCGAGTTGTCCTGCGGTAAACTATGTGCTAAAGGTTATTTGCACATTTTCTAAGTTGTTGTTTAGCTGACTTTTGCTTTAGGATTCCCAAAGTCTTAGATAACCTGAATTATTTTATTTAATGTTTTTCTGAAACATTTCATTTGCAAAAAACAATAACAATTTTTATGCATTTTTATAAATGGTAACAATTTAAAAGTTTTTTTGCATTCCAGTTAACCTCAATCAAGCTGCTAGGTTATTTTGACTAGGTTGATTATTTTGACATGCATTGATTATTTTTTTCTTAGATAAAGCTCTTTTACCTGTAGTTATTACTACTGAATATTTAGCGATAGTCATCTCTTATCACGCTCCACACTCTATTCACCTAAAATGATCTAAATAGCTGACTAGCCCAATAAATAAATAACATAATAAAAAACTAAAAAATCTGCTTTTGCAAATAAACTCTTGATTTATTACCATACAGCTGGCTGTAGCCATTGACTTCCATAATCATTTTGGCTACCAAGATTTTTCGAAACATCTCTTATGTTCAGCATAAGAAAGACATTTGTACAGACTTAGTGAGTTAAGTTAAATTGAACAAATTGATCTTAATGATTATTCAGAGCAGTATACTGCAGTATGTACCATATTTCACAACATTTCACAATGTTTTGCTTTGAACTGCTGCAAAGCGCCCCTGTTTCAGCAGTGGTCTTTCATACTTCAGACTTAAAAAAAGACTCCAGAAAAGAGCGTGTACAACTGTGGAAAAAATGTGGGAGTGCAGAGGGTGGGAAGAAACAAGCAAAAAATCAGACCTACAACACACTCTGTGGAGTGCATTTTTAGTACACTTTGAGGTATAGTCTATGTAAAGTACTAGCTTAGTAGTTTTATACTGCAAGTATACTTGTAAGTTTTCTTTAAGTCAACTGTGCATCATATTTTAGTATACTATGCTTGTAAACAAAAAAGAAATTTCTAGCTTGATTCATTCTTTTTTATAAACACTTAAGTATAGGTAAGTTTCATAAATACATAAAAAACAAAAACATTTTGAATAAAAATCTAAGGGGAAGAAATGTTGAAATTCTGTACAGAAGATATATAATAGTGCCGCCTTCCATATAACAATAAAAACACTGCTTTTCCGAACACAAGTACAGACTGAAAGTATAATATCCTATTTTGAGTTTAAAAGAAGTATACCAATACTACACACTTTAATAAAAGTTGGTCAGACGTACCACTGTATCAGTGCCCTTGTGAAACACACTTGCTTCATCCAGATGTCAACTATGATTTATGAGTGTTGTTAAACTCATCGCTGCATTCAGAAACGGCTGTCTCTTGCACACCCCATGCATTGTGTATGAAATAGTTACAGTCGTGCTAACAGACGTGAGCTTGCAACGCAGAAGCTTTTTAATGAGATTTGAATTCTCCGCTGTAATACAGCTTCACACATACTACAGCACTGTAGGAAAAACTGATGAGGATGTTGAAGATCTGGATGAAGATGTTTATCCCAGCATTGCAGTGATTAAACACACGTAGTACCTTGGGTTCAGCGGAGTCAGGACAAAACATTTATACAGTTACAGTTCTTGTCGTAACAGCTGTAGTCTGTATGTTAATAAAGTTATAAGATATTATAAAGATATTTCACATTGTCCCAAATCCATTCTCATTCTCCAATTGGTCACCATTTGCTCAGGATGTGATCATCCATCCCAGATGGTCTACAAACAACACAATTGTTGACTTTTCTTCTCTATTTTGGGTAATGACTGTGATCAAACATGGAGTATAGATTCTCACAGCGTAGTGATTGGATCGCAAGAGTTCATTCTCATGAATAATACCAAGAAAATTTGGAAAATCTGACATTTCAAGACTCAGTTCAACTTTGCTTTTTGAACCAGAAGTCGGCCATTGCGCAAAAAAATAAAAATAAAGCCACTTTACCTTAAAAATAGACATAGCGAGTGTTGGTGTTATCACTGATGTGCAACCTGTATGTTAACTCAATATACCTGTATATTATACCTGTATGTTGTCTGTGTGTGTTTCAGGGCTTCATAACCCTTTAACTATTGCTTAGAGATGCTGATTACTAAACCGGTTCTTTACAGAACATCATGAATTGTTCAAGCTGATTCATAAGTATCAGTGATTCATTACATTCGCTCGAACGGCTTTAATGAAGTCACCCAGCTTCCACATAAACCCACCGCCATTTATAGACACTGAAGTGAAGATTCTTTTGTTCTCTTTTCTTTTTTTTAAATGCAGCTTCATTATGAATCAGCCAACATAACCACATGTAAACACCCATGAAGTGTATCCTGACTGCCCTTAGGATACGCCATTCCACAGAGCTGGTGTGCATTATGGTATTTGCGGCTTTAAAAATGGAGAAGTAGTGTGCCTCAGCTGGCTAGTTACCACTTCAGTTGAATCTCTTTCCCCAGAGGCAACACAATTCTCTGTCATCACCATGGCTGCGAGTTAAAAGGAAGAACAGTGCTTGCTCTTTCAGTTCTGAAGTAATTCCTCAACCCATCGCTGTGACTTCTAAGGAAGTTCAGAGAGAAACTGCAACGAAGTCATAGTATCTCAGTTGTGACGATGCTGTTTCAGTTATTAGTTTAGTTGGTCTACCTGAAACCGACTTCAAACATTCATGACCTACCTCTCTTATTTACCCCTCCCCTTCTTCCCCCCACCCCCCTCTCCACCCACCCGTGTGGCAGCGACGCACTGCATCGTTCATGACTCACTGGAGTGTTTTTGAAAACTCCCGCATGTCTGAGTACGATCTGATTTCATGCCAGGTTAACACTCACTCAGATACTAAGTCTTTAATGTGATTGAATTCACCCTGCACTGACGTTTTCTCAACGGTATAATAGGAAGTTCATCACTATATTTAGTTGTGCAAAGCCTACTGTTTCTGTGGAAATAGATTAGGTGGTTAAATTGAAATTTTAATGCTAAATTTCCTAATGCGTGTGATCAAGTGCATATCTGTACTTGTAAATGTATACAAATATTTCACTTGGGTTTATTTTAAAGGGGGTTGATAAACAGTGTTCCCATCTACAGTATAAACTTTGACCTTTATGACTTTTTGGTTTTGGTTTTTTACTGGTTTATGCAAGTTCGTGGAAGGACCCTTGGGCTTAACTGTCAATAATTTAACTTTATTCTTCTTTTGTAGATAACAGTGACCTTATTGCTTGCATGGTGGTGAGTAAAGATGGGATTCAAGCTCAGCGCTTCCTGGCTGTGGATGTGTACCAGATGAGTCTCGTGGAACCGGATTCAAAACGTCTCGGCTGGGGTGTTGTCAAGTTTGCTGGGCTTTTACAGGTCTGCTTCGTTCCCACTCCTCCGCTGCAAACATGACATTCAAACAAAAATAAAGTACACTTTGGCCACATTCTTGTCATGACTCTGATCTTCAGCTCAGAAGTGAGAACCTCTGTCAAATTTTAAAAGTAATGGAATGTAGCAAAGGAGGGTATTTAAAGGCTTCTCTCGAAAACCAGTTCTAAAAGTCTGGTTTTGGTGGTTTTTAACTGTTGCATTTTTGCTCTAAATAGTGTTTTCAGTGGAAACAAATGACTAAAATTGTGTGAATATGGATACAATTTGTGACACATATGCAAGTTGCTCCATTTTTTTTGTACTTTTCGTCTAGTGTTACACAAAGCAAAATTAAGATTTAATGTGTACTGCAAATATCTTGTATGATAAATAAATGTTTCCTCCATCTTTTAAAAGTTCCCATTGTTTGTAAATTTTGCCACCTGATCCAAAAAAAACACATATCAGACCTGTACAGTGCACATTCAGCAAAGTGTTATTTTTTAAATCGAACGTTCTATTTTTATTTGACTTGACGCTTGATGTAACAAAATGATTAGTTTACCTTTCTTTTTTTAAAGTATGCATTACCAAGAAATTATAGTAAAAATCAAGAAGTTATTGTACATAAATTCCCTGAGGTCACTAATACATTCGGCTTGTAATATAAAAAAATAAGAATTTTTACAAAAGTGAGCATGGGAATTAATCTAAAAATCTCTTTGTAGTAGTTGCACACTACTGCTCTTGTGTTGAGCTGTTTAATCCACAACCAGTAAAGTATATAGTTCTACAGCAGCTGATTTGGTGCACATTATACTCTTTCTACAAAACCTGTACATTGCATCCACCAGTTTTAACTCTAGAGCGACCACAACTCTACAGCGGTTGTAATTATTTAGCATTTACTAAAATTAAGTCAAATGACGTTCTAAACTCTTTTTGTGTGTGTCCTGTGCGTGGCGTATTATGTCTTCTGTGTGCCTGTGTACATGCACAGCTTAAAGCCAACATTAGTTGGTAATGCGTTGCTTAAGATTCATGATCAAACCTAAGATGACATTTACAGTTATCACATGGGATGTATCAACACAACGTTAATCATCGTTAAACATTTTACAAATCACTCGCTTTAGTGTTTCTTTTCAGCTACTTGTCAACAGAACAATTATGTCATTAGGTGGAGCTATTTGATGATAGAAACAATTATTATTATAATTATTATGGGAATTCATTTCTTAGAAGACATTTCCCAAAGTTACTGGCAATGAGAAAGCTCAAAGATAAAAAAAAGACTAAGAAACCAAGCAAACGATGAATGAATAGAATTATTGTTGCACTTTAAGTCTGGGAAAGCAGCATTGAAATGTTCATATTTTAACCCAATGCTTATGTTTACAGGACATGCAGGTGTCAGGTGTAGAAGATGACAGCAGGGCTCTGAACATCATCATACACAAGCCCACGTCGAACCCTCACGCCAAGCCTGTGCCCATCCTGCAGGCTAATTTCATTTTTGCGGACCATATTCGCTGCATCATCGCCAAACAGCGACTAGCCAAGGGCCGCATCCAGGCCAGGCGCATGAAAATGCAACGAATAGCAGGTAAGGTCTTGGCTGCTTACAAGTTGTTTATTGCCTTGAAGCCAAAGCAATAAACTATATCAGCAACTTGTATCTTCTGTTTATAAATGATACTTTCACAGACCTCCCAGCTGTTGTGCAACATGGGAGGGGTTGAATGGGGTCATTTGAGTTGGACTTCAGTTGTACTTTAACTGCCTAGAATAACATTCTGAATTAATGGATGCCATGTGCAATAAGTTTAATTATGCTGATTCCCAGAGACATGGAATTTCCCTTTAACTTGTTTTTTTTTCATCCTGCTACCATTTAGTTTCAAAGTGTAGCTGGCCAAAAATGTATTCTTAATTTTTTTTCTCCCCAGCTCTATTGGACCTTCCTGTTCAGCCTTCAACAGAGGTGCTGGGCTTCAGCCAGCCGTCTGTTGCTTCATCTCTGCCTTTTCGCTTCTATGACCAGTCCAGACGCGGACCAGCCTTCGCGTCTGTAGATAAAGTTCCAGGTAAATGTGTGAATGACTGAAGAAATCACAGAAGAGTAAGGTGGCAGATGCTTTTAAATGCTTCTTGCTTTTTTTCTTTGAAGCTTCTTAAGGTTGCATTAAATTAATTAAAAATGGCAGTAAATATATTTTGTTCAAATAAATGCTGTTCTTTAAACGTTCTATTTATCAGAGAATTGAGAATAAATGTATTGCATTTTCCACAGAAATTATCAGCATATTATTAATGATCTCTGAAGGATCATGTGACAGTGAAGACCTTATTAACTGCCGATGGAAATCGGCTTTACGTCACCAAAATTAATTACTTTTTAAAAAATATTAACCCTTAACATTTTTTAACAGTGGTTGAGGTTATAATTTGACACTTTTAGCAATCAAAATTGAAAAGAAAAAAGAATGTTTAGTCTGTCTTCGGTTACCGTTTTTGAGTAAGCCTCTGCATACTGTCTTGTGGATGTAGCACAGTCTAAATGTAAGATTTCTATTTTATAGAAAAGTGCTCACAGCATTAGAAGTTCCTTAAACTGTTACAGTTTAAGATATATTTAATATATGTGTGAAACATTACCTCAATCTTTATTTTTGAAAGGGATTTGCTGACTTCTCTTTGTGGAGAACAACTACACATCCTAATTTTGTTTTCACCAGAATTTCTGTTGTACTCCTCTAAGTTACAGTTCTGTTTTGTCTGAAAAAGGTTTCTAGGTAAAGCTTCCTCTCTACCAGCTGTGATTCTGAGCAGTCATGCTATACACCCCTTATTTAGACTTTTGGTTCCAGATGAGTGGGCGTTAAACAGCAAATAAGATGGTTTAATGTGAATTTAAATGTGATAACTAATAAATGTGTGTGAGTATACATATCTCAAATATATGCATGTATGCGTGTGTGTTTGTGTGTATATATATAAATATATATATATATATATACATGCACACAAACAAATATAACAACTCCGTTTTTAACAGTTCTCAGAAATACCATTTACCAAATAAAGCATGTTCTCTTTTCAACCTAGTCAAAATAACCCAATTTCAGTTTGTTTGAGATGAATTGATACATTGTGTTTCTGAGAATTGTTAAAAAGCTTTTGAAAATAAACTCTTTATTTATATATAGTATATAGAGTGTGTGTTTGTGTGTGTATAACTGCCTAAGCCACTGCTCAGCCTCATACAGCAAACTCTTAACAAGCCCACTCATCACAAAAAAGTTCCGCCAGATCTCTCAGTATTTACAAAATATATTGATACTTACAGATTTGGGTAGGAGTTCTTAATTCTTGATGGGTTTTTAATTTAGCAAAAGTGAGTTCTCTGTATAGGGAAATGGATGACTAATAGCTGTCTCTCAGTCCCTTTTGATGACGTGTTGTTGGTTCAGGTAAAAGAGATTGTGGTTCCCAGAACTCTTGGTTTGATGCCAAGTATTTTGGAAAGCCTTGGCTGTTCATTTGCCTGCCAATGGATCACACTGAAGTAATTTAGTAATTTAAGGTTATTTATACCAAAATCTAGTAATGCGATGTATTAGTATTTTAATAATCGGCAGGTAGGGGTGTGTATTTGTGAGTGTGTACGGGACCTTTTGTTTTTTATCGTTTTCTGATTGCATGGAGACGTGTCACTTATTCATCACAAAGAACTAATGGCCAGACTCGACTTCTCTTCACTTTAAGCTGCAGTTCCAACTTGTGTATTGAAGTTTGATACAGAACGTATGCCAGGACATTCAGTGATACCGGGTCTGTCATTTTTAAGTGATTTGCAAGTACCCTGTGTTTGCTTTTCAGGTTTTGCAGTTGCTCACGTTGCACAGCACAACCCCTCATCAGGCTCCTCCACCTCTCCCACTTCTAGCGGCCCTGCCGACTCTATTACAGCCAGCAACGCATCCACACACACCATCACACAGAGTCAAGCAGGTAACAAGCAAATCACATGTGCAACCTCTCTAATTTTGCTTAACCGCCCAATTTTACTACCAACTGAAAAACCAAAAGCCTTCATATGCGCTCTAAAACAACACCCTGTTTTCACAGAAGCAGATTGCGCAATCCTTTTTTGACAGTAGATCAGATATAGATGTAGATGTGATATCCAGGGTGCAAGATTAATTAGTTTGCCACACTTCTCAATGACAAATAGGTGTTTTACTCATTTTCTTTAATTAGAATAGTTTTTGCTGCTTGTGGTAAATATTTCTTGTTCTTTTTGTCCCCCTGTATCTTTTTCATGCATTATTAAAGACATGGAATCAGAACAGACTCTTTATGAAAAATTGCACTGTTATTAACATTTATGCTTTTGGCAGATGCTTTTATTTTAAGGCGACATATTGAATTCAAGGTGTACATGGGAATCGAACCCCTCGCTTACGCTTTACATGTTACATCACCTACAACACTACTTTCATTCAGCGCTTGGCAAGTGTTAATTATGGATCCTGCCAATATCACAGTCTCACTTTTACAGTGTCAGTTTTATTGTCCCAGCCATATAAATGCAGATTACGAACTGCTGCTGCTGTATTATAGCTATAGTAGATTTATTTAAATTAAAGATTAAAGATTAAAGATCCTGTAAATATAATTTTTTTTACAATCCTTCAAATTCTAGAGAATAGGGAAGTTGACTGCAGAGCTATAACAGTAATGATACTGAGAAACAATATCGCTCGAATTACCGTCAGAAATTAAAATGAGAAATTGTCAGTTAATCAGAGTTTACTCAGATTTAAAGCAGCAGGTAACGTCACTGCAGTGTTTACTTAACATAATTTAATCGTCCATTGGTGTGGACACTAATATAGTATTCTTATATTCTTGTTGTGTTAAGAACATGTTTTTTTTACCATCAGCTGAAAAAAGCATCACAGCTCATACACACTAGTTAACTTTCAAGTGCATGTAATGATGAATGAATGTGTGAGTTTAAAAAATTTCATGTTGACATCATCCATTATGTCACTTGTCAGGCAGCCAGTTTTATCAAATTTAGCAAGACACGAGTTCCCTGGTAAGCTGTGGTCAAGTACTTGTTTAAATGGAAGACTGTTTAATGAATACCAGGTAAATATTCCTCCACAGGGCCTCTTAAGAATTGATTTCTGGGTAGAACAAGAGTCTCTGAGGGACTTTGTTCACTTGTAAAGACCTGTAGAGCTGCTCTATCTCTGCCTCCTACACTGCATCTGTCAGCAGATCGCTGGTGGTCAGGTGTGGTTTTGGAAGAACCTGAAAACTCACAAAATCTTCACACCACATGAGCCCTGGAGCCAATCTGGTGGCTGATTCTCTGAATAGAGCAGTGGAGCCTTGTGGCCTCTGTGAAGTCTCCTACAGATTTCTGTTTTGCGGTGGGGGCGTTTAACTAATATGGTCATGGGCTTTTTTTTATTTCTTTCATTATGCATCTCAGTTCCTTCTATTCTCTGAATCACTGTGATTATCTGTTTTGAAATACGGTGACCTTTTGGGGTTGTCTGAGGTGAAACTGTCCATATCATTTAATATCCTTTTTTGGGGGAGGGGGACAAAGTCTTCTGAAGTCACTCAAGTTGTTTGAATAAGGCCACTGTGTCAAACACCCGAGTGCAGCAGAGTGAGCTGATCACATTCATTGTTAGTTAATGTATTGTGGGGCGTCACATCTTCGTAGAGGAGTTCTTAGAAGCGGCAGCGGCACATGACGTATTGTTTTGAAGGTGTGGATTTGTGGTCAGACATCCATTTCTCCCTCGGCCTCTGTCATAACAGACATGTACCACATAGTGGTTTCGTGTATTCAACCTGCATAGTGTTAAAGTCAACAGGAAATCCAACTGACCCTTTTTATCTTCTTAAAGCACGCTGCCGGTCTTATAAAGTGCAACAGTAGGCTTCCAGCAGTAAAAACTTACAAACCTAGTTGCTAATCGATGCTAGTTAAAGCTGTAAATCTGTTTGCGCTGTGTCAACTTATGTTTAAGATAACTTTGTTAAGCAGTTTAATTTGTTGTTAAATGAAAAAAAGCTCATTTTCCAACTCCCCTAAAGATAAAACTTTCAGTTTTATTGATTTTTAGTGTTTGATTTCTGGCTCTGGCGATAGCTCTTTAAGCTGTAGCTTAGCATAGATCATTGAATCTGATTAGACCGTTAGCATCTCTTATTTCGCTGTAATTTCAAGGAACTTTGCTGTGTAATAGCATTGTGCCTCTATTGTACGCCGGCAAAGTTGCATAATTATCATGCCAAAATGAGAGTATAGTTCCTAGATATATCAGCCTAAAAAGCCATTACTTTTCATTTTTACAGCGGTCTTAGTACACATTGTAACTACAAAAGATTCCAGTTTTAAATAGGAAAAATTTTGAGAGCATGATGCTAACGGTCTAATAAGATTTAATTAACTATGCTAAGCTAAGCTAAAAGTGCTACCGCCAGACCCAGAGATCGGCTGAATGGATTCAAAAACGGTAAAAAAATAATTTTAACTCTAAGGGAGTTGGGAGCCTATTGTCAAAAAAAGTGTTCCTTCAAAAATCATATTACTTATTATTATGCACAGAAAATTCCATCAATCAGTGAGTCTCACTTATATTTCTACATAGTGTGTAATTAGATAGTCATTCACAGACAGTGCTTCGTGTGTTTGTAGTTCTTACCTTCAAATGAAAGTTTTTACTGTTGTGACTCACCTCGGATGGTTCATGACAGAAAAACTCTTTTAAAAATCCCCATGGGAAAAATGTATCTGAAATTGGTTCTGCTGAAAAAGTGGGTCGACACTAATGTTGGCTACTCTACTGTGTGTGTGCTGTATGAGTTCACATACTAAAAAAAAAGTTTGTCTTTGTAGTACAAAATAATAAACATTCACCACTTCTCAAGTATCTTGTCCCACCTTGCTTTACAGAAGTAAAATGGTTTGAGGGTTCAGGTTATTATCTTATTCCTCCTATTACCTCAACAGGTCAAGTAGCTAGGGAGTGCACAGTGAAACATTGTGTTTAAATCAAGCTGCCATCATATACCTGCTTTGTTGTTTTTCTGTGTAGTTATGAAATCGTGTGCTTTGCATGTTAAGCTAATTGAGAATATCCCTTGCTAGTAGGTTTAGCTCCATGTATGTTTTAGATTAGATGCTAAATGCATTTGTCAGTAAGAATGCGTTCTGATTTGTCCCTCTGTTCTCTAGTCAGGTCTGGCAGGGAAGGCCGAAGGTGCGTGTTTTCTCTGTCAGAGGATGACAGGCACGGTGGAGAGTGGGTTTAGAGCTCCGTGCACATGAAACAGGCATGTTTGTGTGACGTTTTTACATAGATTGACTATGCAGAGTGACCCCCACCTAGTTTCCAGTTTACTTGCATTGTGCTACTAAAAACTAAAGCTTTGTGTGTGTGTGTGTGTGTGTGCGCATGCACTTGATAAGCCTAAAATAATCCAACAGCTCAGGACATGATTGATCAAAATTAGCTAAATAATTTTTTTAATGTCTGTATCAAGTCAAAGTGTTGCGAATAAGCAAGAATAAAAATAAGCTAAATTTAAGCTTTGGAATGCATTTATCTGAAGTGACTAGCATTTATCAGAAGTTATGCGTATTTATAAACATGTGCATTATTGTAAAAAAACTGTGAAACCTCACTCTAAACGTGCATGGTATTAGCAAGCGCGGGTTAGCTGATAAAATCCTCAGGCTTTGTGAGTTAATGCCAACCAAACATGAGAAAGCACAGTATCCTGTTTTTCTGCTTCACCCTTTTTTTTCTTCATCCTTTTGCTTCCATAGCTCTCTGCCTTTCCGGTTCCTGTATTTACATTCATACTCGTATTCTTGGCACAGAGCTTCTTAATAGAGAGACTTTATACAAATCTGACTCACTGTCTCACATGTCTGATGCCCCTCCCACTTCCCTCCTAGGCCTAATCCATAAGCATTTGTAGCATGAATTCAGTTACACCTCACATTATTATGTACACACCTCACGTTGTCAGTTATTACCTTACCTATTATCATGCCTCCATGTCTATTAAAGGTTTTTGTTTACATAATATATGTGTGTACTGTGTGTTAGGGGTGGCACGGTTCATGAAAAAAAAAAAAAACGTTCGGTACGCTTGTCTTGGTTCGGTGCATGCATGCGTTGCACGGATCGACGGTTCATGACATGCGCAATGTAGCCTCATTCTCTGTATGTGAGGTCAGTGTGTTTCCCTTTCACATGAAAGAATTGAGGTGTCTACGGTGTGGAGTGAGTGCTGCAGGTCACAATACTGGGCTCGGTCACATCAGCACGAATGTGCGTCTGTGTCTTTCCCCCCGTGTGCGCTGATGCTCTCATCCGTTGACATTTCACCTTCCTACAGTTGCTTAAAAAAGCGGGCTTTCCACACAAAAAAGTGCATGTGTCATTAGTATGAGAAAAAAATTGGGTTACAGCTCTGTCGGACGCGGGCCGGGCTCGTAAAGAAAAATGTGGCCCGATCCGCGCTCTATTACCTTTGAAGACAACGCAAATAAAACATTAGATAGAACTGCTATATATCATATGCTGAAGTACATTTCTGGAGTGTTAAAGATTAAAAGAAAAAATAACAAGAACCGTACCGAACC
>JAUCMT010000068.1:15100389-15129854 GCA_032357475.1 Enteromius thamalakanensis
TAGCCGTCACGTTGCCGCCTAAGTCCCGCCTCATTGCCCATTTTGGATCATCCGGGAGTGACGCGCGGTGACGCGTTACCAAGATGGCGGCGGTCGGCTCCGCCCACTTTAGGCTTTAAAAACGCTCTTCAGAAACCTACGAGTGACGTCACGGACACTACGTCCATTTTTTTTTACAGTCTATGAGTTTAATGCAGCCTGTCTGCTGTTTAAGTTTTGAGCAGATGTGTTATTTAACATCATAAGCTTAGGTCAAGCCATTCTGTGTTTGTTTTAATTTTAGAAATTAAAAAGTGTTCATGCTAAGAGTGGGCTTGGCCATTTGTTAATTGGGGCTAGCTTCTGGTCTCATCTGTGTCCATTTTAAACTATACAAAAACTCATTTTGCTGCTTGATATTAAAAATTGGTGTGTATTATCCTATTATTTTAATCCATTATCAGTTCTGAACACACTGGTTAATAGTGCAAACAGTTTAACTCGTTACTTCCCTACAGCAGCTAATGATGCAGAAGTCTTACTCATAGGCTTATTTCTGCATTCAAGAAACCAATGGATACTGTATTATGTTTGTTTGTATCGTGATTAAAATGCAGTGGTTCTGCAACTTTCATGCAATTTGATTCATATGAAGGCTCAGTCAGGAAGAAAAGAATACATGCTAAATCGTGAAACCAAAAGAATCCAGAAAGACAAGAAACAGATTTTTGGTCAAACTGCCCAGCACTATTATCTTTCAATCTTTTCAAAACTTAAGCTCTCACATATCACACACACATTTGTCTTTGCACTCACATGCAACAAAGCTCCCATGCTCCTCTTCGACACTGTGTGCGATTCTTTCTTTGTCTGGTTTGTATGTAGAGTATGACTAGACCTTTCTGCGTGTTTGTAATTCCCGCCCCCTTGTCCATAACTCTTGTGCACAACTCACTGGCCCTGCTCTCCCTGTTTCAGGACTCGCCCTGGCACCTAGCCTCACCCCTGCACCGCAACCCACCATCTCCCTCCTGTCAGACAATGATGCCGAAACGCTGAGCGTGGACTCCCTGACCCTGCTTCCTCCCGCAGACCCTCCTCGCCTGCGTTCCTTCAGCACCCAGTCCTCCATCCAGGATGACTCCTCCGCAGACGGAGAAGAGACGGCGCCTGCTGGCCGAAAGGAAGACGACAACGCGGGGGTGAGGGACGCACAGTCTCAAGATGACAGGAAAGACATTTCCATTATTCCAGAGGAAGATGAGGCATCTTCCGAGTCTGGCCAATTGCTCAGTTCAGAAACAGAGGATTTAGTGCAGGTTCAGAGGGAGGAACCTGTGACTCAGCCCGAGACAGACTCTATAGGCGTCTCGGCTGACCAAGAGGACAACCCAGACCTGGAGGAGGAAACCGCAATAGACTGATACATCTAAAATGTACCAAGAAAATTAGGGCCAGCCTACTAAAGTCAGAACGCATGTTGATGTTGATTACTCAATGTGAGCATGACCGATTCTGGTTTTGCACAAGCTGTACTCAAGCTAGTTGGCACATGCTTTCATCTTTAGAGATTCAGGCCCTCAACTGTATCCGTGTGTATTTGCCGACAATGTCAACACAGCGGTTAGCACTACTTCTTCTTATATCAAGACCATGATGCATTTCAGAGGAAAAAGGCACTCTTAAAACAATGACTTTATTGTTTATCGGCAGTGAGTGTTGCTTAAAGCACAGTGTTTGTTCTGTGTGGTGCGCGAGTTGATCTAGCTGTGTGACTGTTTTGTGATTGTGTGTGTGTGTGTGTGTGTGTGTGTGTGCGCTCAAATGGTTTTATGATACTGAGCAGATGGAGAGGAGGGGGCATGTTTGTATAAATCTGTATCTGATTGGGTTAGTGGGGAAAGCCCGCTTGATTTTACCAGTCTGAACACTGAGGAATGTACAAAGACTTCTGGGTCTATCCAGCGGTGCTCTTTTCTGAAGGTATATTTAGTTTTGGCTTCACTTTATCGTTTTGAAGAAGAAAAAAAAACAAGCCCTTTTGTGTCTGTTGATTGTTAAAAACCTGTATTAGCTTGAAGTGACTGGTTTTAATTCACCGCTGCGTTTAAGACCCTTCAAGCTTTTTTGTACCAAAACTGCTGACTCACTTCATATAAGTCACGTTCTTTCGTCAGGTGAACAAACCTGATGTCACTGCCATACATACACGCATCTATTTTCTTTCTAAACGTTTTGAAATCTGGATGAATTTGCCGGTTTCTGTTCACATAGTTACTGCTTTATGTACCACTAAAGTGGTCTCTACCCTTTTTTTTTAAAGCTGAGGCAACTTAACCGTATTTTTAGGTGCGTTTTAATGCTCTTTAACACTTTAATATTCTAGGTCATCAAGAGCTTGTGCTGGACACACGTAATCAAAGCTGGGTGTGATGTATTTGTGGTTTGGTTTTACTTTGGTGTGCAATAACAGTGATTCAAGACTCATTTATTTCACTTACAGATTCAAGTAGTCGGACTACCATTACTAATGGACTGAAATGGAAGATTCATTTTTTTCGGTTTATAGACTGCAGCGCATAGTGTGTGGAACCGTGACTGGACGCTTTTCTTACCAAAGAAAAGCACTCTATTGAAGCTTTATCGGCGGAGTTTGTAAAATATTACCTTTAAAGCAATACGATTGATTCTGCGTATATCAGTATTTTGAGGGTAAATTCATTGTCGAGAAGGGGACATCATAGTTTGTACACTGTGTAAAGATTTGTTTTGATCTAATGTTATCATTTATTTACCAACTGGAGCTAAGTCATGCAATAAATTATTCTGATGTACATTTTGGTTGTCGTTTTTTTTTTTTATCGATGCAGCATTAAACCTCGCTCTGTTTTAAAATCGTTCCTCATGCTGTTTACAGGTAGGTATTCTCACAAAATGCATTTGCAAGTTTCCTGTTCTTGGGAAATATAAACAAGCCTAATTTGATTCCCAATAGTCGTTGTTTCCTAGAATAGGTGGGTTTCTCAGTGTTTGGGTCTTTTAATGATTAAGGGGAACTCTGTCTGGAGTCCAGTTCTGCTTGTTGTGATTGATAACCTTGTTTTAAATTAAAAAAAAAAACATGCCCATCTTATTACTGCGATGACAAAGACACTGTGGGAGGGGGCATTGCAAATGTAAAAATGACTTTATGAGGTGATAAGTTTGCTGCTTATTCAGAAGTTATTTCTCTAAGTCCATTTTCCAAGTATATTAAACACACCCATAATATGGAAGGGGTTTTTTAATAGCCAGTGATGGATTTGTGTGATACTGAGAAAAATGTGATTTCTGTTTATTTTCTCTGAGTTTTCCCAGAGACTTAACATTACATTGACCTCCACTCTGAACTTCCTATGTTTGCTAAGGTTTTCACGATAAGTGAACGAAAAGTAACAGTGCATAATTCAAGGCTGGTAAGCAGATCTTCCTCGGCTAAAAATGAACACCGTGCAGTAGTCACAAATTGCTTTTAATTCGCTACTTCGCTTTTCTGTGAAAAATCAGTCCTTGACGTCAATCTCAAAGTCGGTTTGGATAAAAGCATATGTTACATGAACAAACGCGACCTTTATCTTCATTGTGGTTCCTCTGGTCTGAGAAACGGCTTGATGCGAAGCTTATTAAGAGCGTCTATAAATGCATGCACACAGACGGTCTCATGAGAGCGTGTTCTCTAGAGGTCTCGTTCCAGGAGCCTGTGCTGATGGTGTCTCATGCCTTCTGCTGAAAGATGTATCACAGGGTTTTATTTCTGAAGAACACACTCGCTAGCTTGTGGTTAGCATTATACGGCATTTACCTGAGAAGAGCCATATGACATGCCACAATACAGCACCCTGTATTACACTGTAAATAGATGAGATGGTGAGATTGCTGCAGGTGCTATGTTGCGAAGCCTTTGCAATCATCTCGTTGATGAGTAAATTTGAATGTTGCATGAAATAATAAAACATTACGTCTGGCTGAAACTGACTTACTTTTTTTTGTTGTTTAATTGTTTTTTTCGCCAAAATAATGTCACAAGGGTTATTGCAGTACCGCCTTAAAACCCCTAGTGGCCCATAAACGCCTTATAGGGACATTACTGTACGAGTGAAATGAAAAAATATTTTTTACTAATACTCAAACCATCTAAACCCCACCTGTTTGTGTATGGAAAAGGGGGCGAGGAGATGACAGAGCGGTGGTCTTTGTGTTCTGTTAGCGTGAAACAAGTTTATCTTTGTGAATCAGTGAATTGGAAGTCCTGCCCACATATTCTCAGTGAAGGCCATGGGGACCTTTTACCTTGATGTGGGACGGCAAGAGATGAGTGTTGTCATAGTAACCATTATGTGGGTAGCCCTATCACTTGCCTTCCTGGAATAAAGCTTTGTGGTCTAAAACATTGTCAATTTACAAAAACCACTCCCAGGGGGCTCCAGCATCAACTATTACTAGATTAAAAAAAAGTTACAGTTTGATCACGCTTGATGAGTTTCAAGCCAACGTGTATTAAGTAAGTAGGTTACAAAGACAGCTACTCTTCTTGTCACTTAAAAATCAACTAACTCTGTAGTATATCCCACAAATGCTTCTATAAAACAGAACCAAAATACAAAAACGTTTTTTTTTTTCACACATATATATTTTGCATTATTACCAAAATACTTCATGCATGCAAAAATGAACTCAGTTGTATTTTTTTTTTTTTTTGTATTTTCATTAAAAACTGTTGCTTTTTTGATTATACTCTTAATAAAACGTATTAGCCTGCTATATACTTTTTGACATGATTTAATTTTAGCCTTTGAAGCTCCGCTCAGTTCAGCTTTTCTGCATGGATGAGGTTGAGGTTAAGCACTCAAAGCACAAACCAGGGGCGTTTCTATGAGCAGATTACCCACACAGGCTTGTGTGTGTGTGTGTAAATATCAGTCATTTTGGAGGCAAGCGTTGTGGTTCCTGAAGGAAATACACGGCTCAGGAGTGTGTACACATGTATGTTTGTGTAAGTTGAGGCCAGATGCAGCGCAGATTAGGGGCTCTTCAGGGAAACACAACTGTCTCTTTTCCTGGAAGTGACTATGCGCTTTCATGTGTATTAATCAGTACAGGCGAGCGAGGTAAGATAGGCCGATTAACCCTCTGTACCGCATCGACCAGTTCATGCAGTCAACCTCAGCGACCTATCTAACCTTATCAAACAAGGCTTCTCCGTTCAACTTTCTGAGTAAATTCTTTCCTGTGTAGCATGTGAATTAAATGTTAATCGATAATCTGCGTTGAGAGCTGTGAAGGAAAAACCCTTGATAAATTAGCCACCCGGGTGCATCGGATGATTTCCCCCATCACTTCCACATTATAATAACACAACTTCATTAGAATGAGGAAGTTTTTTTATCCCCCAAAGATAAGCTTACTTGTATTTTAGACCTTTGACATGTTTATATACACTCTTTGGCTAATGATTGTTTTAAATCTCTACATACAGCCAAAAATCAGCTCCTTCTCATTGTTCTGTCGAGTAGGATCTTCAAAGACTGGGTCTGACACTAAATAAAAACGCAATCTGAGTGTTTCAACATCTTATCTGATGACTGAACAGAGCAGATCACTTCCTTCAGCTTCAAATGGAATTCCAAGCAGTGATCTAAAAGTTTACGTGAACCCCTGATGTTTTGTTCTTAGTCATTTTTCTGTGTAAGCCTGTCGGATGTGTCGCAGAGTTTTTATTGATACCGTGTACCAGTACGTCTCTGGAGATCACAGGCTCCTCCCCGTCACACTCCATCAGTCCTCGCAACCCACTTCATTTCTTGTAAATGTCTGTCTGAGCCATAAGCAGTTTACGGTCACCACAGCTCCTCCCCTCAACCACGCTATTACCTAGATTAATCAGCCTGGTTCAGCGCTAACTTCTGGCCTGAACTTCCTATAAGTCCCTGTCAGTTTGTCATTTCAGGAATGCAGGTACACACACTCTGTAATCTAGTAAAACACACCGTAGCTTTAACATGACCTGTCGAATTCTAAGAAAATAAGATATAGATCGTGAAACTTAGACAAGGGTGATGCCCAACTTGGAAACTTAGCCTATTGAAGAAATGTCATCTGGCTGTTGTTTTAAGTTCTGTTTTGTTGTATGTTGTGTGATCTAGGTTGTTTAGAAAAAAAACTAATAAAAATGTATTATTATTTGTAGATATTTAAACATTTATTTGACTATAATTCAAATGTTTTCTATTTAAATAAGTATTTTTTAATGTGTGTTAACTAAGCCTTTTAGTCAAATCTAATAGTATAAAACAACTCCTATTGGATGACTAAAGCATTTCCATTTAACTGTCCCGAGTGCATGAATCTCCCCCCCCCCAAAAAAAAAATAAAGTAAAAAAAAATTGAGATGTTTTAAGTTGTTTACAAATATATTTATTATCTTTATAAAAAGTATTATCTTGAAATAATTTTTTCTGCATGGCAGAAATAGAATCAAAGGAACACAATATTCCTGTATAGTGTAAACATTCACAAACAATGTAAACTTTCATTGTGCAGTGTTCAAGACTGATATTCCAAAATGTGCTACAGTATGAGTCCTGCGTCCTAGAACAGAGCAGGGCCATGAGGAGTCCATCAAGTATCTCCAGAATATTCCAGCAGCGCTTTAATGCAAAGAGTCTCGTCTTCATAGCGGATGAGGGAAGGCATGGAGGAAGTCCTTGAGGATCGGGTGCACAGGAATGCGGTCGATGTCTTTTCCTCCACATGTTTGGATAATCCGTCTGCGGCACAGCTGCTGCAGGGACTGCACCGGTTCTTTCCTATAGGGCCTGGTGAGACCCTTCTTCGGGGAACTGCTGTAGTGCTCCAGCAGCTTGAAAAGACAGTCAAAAGATTGCTTGCTGCCCGTCAGATTAAATTTGAAATCCTTGAAGTTAATCCGGACACTGACAGGACCGTTATGTGCTGTGTAACTCAGTGTGAAGAAAACGTCAGTCTGACGACTGTCCCGGATCAGGTACGTTCCCACTGGCTCCTTCTTCAGCTTCTGATGCGCTTCCTCTACAGTCATGGGACCCCAATAGAAGCCACTCTCCTCTAGCATTGCGGTGGTCTTTGCGATGGTCTTGAATTCCCTGGCATAGTTGAAGGGCCTGAAATGTGTCTGGATAACCGCTGCCAGTTGGCCGGGCCTGGGCCTTTGGGATTGGGAGACCACTGGGGAGGCTTCTGTCCTCGCTTGGGGTTCTTCTGTGCCTTGATTCCCATCCACTGAACTGTGCGCCACCATCCTACAGGAAAGACCAACCGGTGTGGTCTTCCATGCCGTACCACAGGAAGGTCATCTAGATGCGACTCATCTGTCTGTTGAAGAGCAAGCGAAGAGCAGAGTTAATCAGTGGCCTTTTCCAAATCTCCCCCAAATCAAATCAGTCACACGGTGTTCTGATAAGCGCCACATGGTCAGCTATAAACTCGCTTGTTTCATGGCAACATAGATAGTGACGCAATCGGGATTCATTCGTAATAAATGACTAACTTAATCCTGTTCGCTTTATTATCAAGGCTTTATGCGTTTAAGTTTATTTTATAAAACATTTATTTTAAAATAATGCTTAATAGAAGTGTATTTTTTATAAGTCTGTTTAATTCAACATCGCTCCCGTGTACAAAATGTTTAAAAATTCTAGTTTACTTGATAGGTGTTGTCGCGAGCGCTGCATTTTCACGTGAATAAACAAAACAAAAGTCCCACATTTAAACATTTTACTCGAAAGCAGTTCGTTAAACTGTTTTAACAGTAAAGTTAAGTTGCGTGTAAAACTAGAATCTTACCGGTTTAGCGAATGTGAACTCCAAGAGCAGTCAAACTATGCCTTTGACAAACTCTCGTCGCCGTTTCCAAAATCAGGTGTGTTTGAACTCCCATTGATTTATTCCACCGTTATATCTCGATAGAGATTTCCACAGCGCGCGACACAAACTCTCAGCGCGCTCGCGCTCCGCTCGCTCTAATGTCAGAATGAACTGACAGCGCGTTGAAACCACTACATATAGTGCGAACAAACCCGCCCATTTCTTAGAAGTTTTCACTTTCAGCTTCTTCTCTGAAATCAATTCAGGATTAGCCACTCCTCCCCCCGAACATGATCATAGTAATTCGTCTTCTTTCACTTCTCTTTTAAAGTTTTACAGGTTTCCAAATAAAGTTCCTTTTTCTTTCTTTTTTTACCAAAGTGGGCCTATACCGAGAAAAATTGTCTGAATGAGCAATGAACAACTGGTCACATAAAAGCCACATAAATATCCTACTGTTATTCTGCGTTTTTTGTCTGATTCAGTGATATCATGCACACACAGCCTACATACATATATATATGTGTGTGTGTGTGTGTGTGTGTGCGTGTGTTTTCTTTCTGATAAATTCAGAATTGCAGAACATCTGGAATAGTTACTATGTGTGTTTGCAAGAGGCAAATTTGTAAATAAACATTGAGAACATCTGAACTTTTATTTAATAAGGAATGCCTGGCCACAAGTCACTTCAATATATACAAATACACACGCACAAATAAAAAATTCATAGATATATGAGATCACCCATCTAGGGGTTAAACAAGCTTCTTGCTTTATTGTTATTGTTGTGACTTATGCATGTCTGCATTTGTCCTGTTAATGAAGCACTGTTAGCTGTGAGATCAGTTCAGATCCACGGTGGATTTGATTTATGAAGCATTAGTCCTGAATGAAACTCACTTTCATCCAATCAGTCCACATCTGCAGACCATCCTTGAGTTTCATTTCTTACAAACCACGATAAATTTAAAGTTGCTTGACAGCACGCAGTGTGCATACTAGCACTCAGACACGAACTGCACAACAGTTCTTCTTATTAAACAACATGGCATTTGTGGCAAAGTTATTAGAAAGAAGAAAGAAAAAAACCCTGCTTAAAAGAGTTGCATGCAATTTCAGGGGTGCCAAAAATGTATGGCCTGTATGAGCTTTTAGTCATTATGGCCCAGTCAATGAGATTTACATGTGAATAAGCCATCTCACCAAAGCCCATTTAACAAGAAGGATGACATCAGTGTACAACAAAATAGCTTTTGATTGAAAATGAACTCTTTTGACTCTGGGATTCGTTTAAATGATATCATTGTGAAACTGAAATTCCAGTCATGCAAATTAGAGGGTGTGTTTTCTTTACAATGAGATGTTTGCCTATCAGTTACTGATACTTTCGTTTCTCGTATTTCTCAGAAAGGCACATATTTACAGTAGGAGGACAACTAGCGGAGAGTAACGTGCTTGCACTTCCACACGCAAGGAAGAGAATCTAAACAAACAGGCATGTGTCGAATATCAGAGCTTTTCCCTGAAACAATCCTGTTTATCAGACGGAGGAACTGCTTGAACATGTTAGACGCATTTTTATTCAATTACATTTTGGCACGATGCCATCATCGTCTGAGTTCTTGCCTTCTCTAGGTTTCTCTGCAGATATTTAGGCTACTATTTGTGATGACAGGTCTATATATATTTTTTTAAATAAATATTTTTATTTTAAATGCATAAACCCAAACAAGGACTGTGTTGTGTACGCAGCCACTTACAGATTCAAATAAAATCTGACTCAATCAGTCACCTCTCAAGTCACAGCACAGGAGAATGTCATAATATGCCTGCATTCGTTACTATCAGTTTACATAATTACGTACTTGAAAATGATCCTTACCTTGTTCCTGAACGGCTGAAATGCATTATTTGCTATTCAAATACATCTGTCTGTTTAATCTTTGCTGCATACTCTAGTGCTTTACGGGAAAACGAAAGCGAAAGCAAAGTGACCTGCTCCCATAGTAGCTATTGTCCATTAGATGGTGCTGTTTCTACTAAACTGTAATTGCTCTAGTCACCTTGTGCTATTTTTGGAAAACAGGGAAAAGGCCTACTTCTTGAAATAGTCTTGAAATAATACAAAAATAGAAACTATAGTTGTTAAGTTGAGCTGAAGTTGTGCTCACTTTCTTATTCATACCTTCTTAGAACTGTATCTGACCTCCTATCTCGGGAAATTGGCCACGTTATCACAAAACACTGCTGTAGTAATTTAGACATCAGATAAGGAAAATAAAGTCTGGTCAGTTTCATTTTTAACTTTTTTTTTTTTAGGTCACATGATCCAGAGGCCACATCACTAATTTCCAAACCACATAAACAAGCCTCCTGTGGTTTCCTTGAATAGTAGCCAATTTTTAGAAACGCGTCTACCCTTGCGTTTTTGTACGAAACCATTTGTTATCGTGACCCCATTTCAGTATTACGTTCTGCATCATTCTTGCACCTTAATGTTTTCCCCCCCTGCACATTTTACATAGCGATTTACAAATGAACTTTATTAAACTAAAATTTCAGCTACTTAAAAATCCTAAAATAAATCATTGATAATAAACCTTATAACAAAATCAATCATGCAAATAATAATAATAATAGATAGTGATAGTAATGATGGTGTTCCGTGTAATGGGAATCAATCATTATGAAAACAAAAGTTTATGAAAACAACAAAAAATCCCTTGCATTCAGAAGTGTTCTTATCACGTGACCTGGCGTCAGTCGCGAGACACTGATGCTTTCACGAAAACTGCGTCTTTTCTGTAAGTGCTGTTGAATGAAAAGGCGTTGCAGGTCACAGGTGTATTGTTACATAACCAGAAGGCAGATTTTTGAACAGATGCTTTCCGATCAATCTTATCTCAAATACTATAAATGTATTTGTGTAACATTGCGCTTTAATAAATTTTTAAAACAATATACTATATTTGAACAATACAATGGCGTTATTTAAAATATTATCTTATGTTCCACTGATAATGTTTATTTATTTATTTATGTATGTCCACTATCCCTTAAGGTTTTTTCCTCCACGGAAGTTTGTACCTTTATAGTCAAACAGTCATTAATCACGTGGGTATATTTTGTCTTAAAGCTTTTGTGTGTCTGTATCGAATTTCCTTTTATTGCAGTTTAGCAAACTCCTCCTGTTTGTCCTGTCATTCCCATTTAAGTTCCGTTTCAGCATCCTGAGCGTCGGAGTTGAGTATTTCTTCATCACTGTTAATGCAACTCTAGCGCCATCTTCTGGATCGATACCATCTACCTCTATCACACCAGTGATGGGCTCGTTACTAAAAAAATATGATTTGATACTAGTCACCTTTAAAAGTAAGATTAGTACTTTATTTATTCATTTCTGGCAATACTAATTAGTTACACTATAGTTACGTTACTTTTCCTTAATGCCCTCACATAAGTTGTAATTGAGTGTCTTTCTACAAAATTCTACTTAAATGCAATAACAATATATTTCTGCCTCATCATTTCACCAAAGTCCACATTGTATTGCTGTCATTGTAATGTTGTGTTGCTCATTTATTTTTTTTATTTACCATATGATTGCATTTCATGATGTATTTTATCAAAAGAAATCCCATATGTTTGTAAGATCTAATTATAGTAAAATAATTGAAATTGGGATGTGGGTGGGCAAGTCATGAAATGGCACACGACTTTCATAATGTCACAACTTACACATTGATCTATTGTCCTAACAAATTTCATGTCAATATTTCCATCCACTGTATGTAATATTTTCCATATTCAAAGCTTTCTTGATGCACTGCTGACTTTATGTAAATTATTAAAATAAATGTAGTAATTATTATATTGTTTAGCGAGGACTGAGGCATTACAATAACTTAAAAGCGGGTTATGGATGCTAACTGTATTATTATTACACAAATCTTATTAGGAATTAGTTACATGACTAGTTGCTGTAAAAAGTAGTATTGTTAGATGCGTAACATTATTGATTAACACATACTTTAACATGGAAAAAGCAAATAATGTTGCTAAAAATGACCAGCGTAAGTGGATTTGGGCTGTTTTATCACATCATCATTTGTCAAGGATCATTACACATATTAAAGCAGATGGCATTATATCAAGTTTAAAAAGCTCTGCACATTATGAGAAAAAGGTGGGAAAATAAAAAAAGACAATTTACATTTGCAGGGTGACTTAAATAAACTTTCAGCAACAGCTTTTCATATTTGCTTCAGTTCAAGTCTTATCATGTGTGAAGCTGTTATCAGGAAAGAAAGGCTGTTTTTTTCGAAGACCCCTTTGTCTTGAATGTTAAGATAGCTAACGTTTAATTTAGGTTAAGTCCCATTCAGACACATTCACCGGTCGGTAGTTCGTGTGACTCTTCTGGCTTACAAACGAGGCAAGTTTATTTAGCGCATTTCATAATGGTAATAATTGTCTAAATTAATTAAAGTAATCATAACAGATGTCTAAGAAGAAAAAGATTAAAAAGGGGGAAATCGATAAGAATAGCTACGTTGGATGATACAGAGCCACCAGAAGGACTATTATAGTCTATTAAATAAAGATAAAAGCGTGCAAAAGAAATATTGTATTTAAGTATAAGATCGACACAAACGTGCAATGGTTTGTAGAAAGAAACACTACAAACGTAGAAATCACAATATCAGGCATATGAGCATTGCATAATGTCTTTTCGTAATATATCAGTATATTATATTTACTTCTAGGTTAAAAGAAAGTCAAATAAATTAAATAAATAAAACGCTATTTGATTATTATTTGGGTCGGAACTGGAAATCTCCCTTGAGTTCACTCGACGGAATTTCAGTGACGGACCATCAACAATACGAACGTTACAGTCTACTCCTATCATAAACCGGTTTTCAGTTAGTTTAGCAAGACTCACAACTGGACTGTTACCTCTGGGGCTATTTTCTCATGATTTAGTGTAAATATTTTACATTTTTTGGGAGCATGCCAGCGTCGGTTATCGCACACAGTAGAGTTAACTTGCACGTCGTCCGTTACAAGATAAGAACACCTTCTCAGAAGTCCCTGCCCTTTAAATCAAACAAGGTAACTTTTGTAAATACCTAAATAACAATGGCAACATAGGGTAGTATGCCATAGCGTTTGTTCACGGTAAAATTGCGAATTAAATCGATGTGAGTTTTGCCCGGAGCGTGTGGTTTCCATAGAAACGACCCGAATTCACGTTCAATTCGTTTGAAGGGCACGAGCACAACAGAACTGTCCTCGCTGCATGCCTGGATGCTTCTAAGCAAACTACATGTTATTTTTGTTTAAAACTTTGCGTTATGTGCGTGCAAGTATTTTTATTCCCAGACCTTTAATAGTGCTTTTTGCTCATACAGGAGTGTATCTTTCGGACTTTATAGCACACCATCATGGTGCTGAAGATCTTCTTCCCCCAGTGCTGTAACACCGCCGACAGCGGTCTGCTGGTGGGGCGCTGGATCCCAGGTCACAATTCTGCTGTGGTACTGGCTGTCATTCACTACCCTTTCATACCGGGTCAGGTGAAGAAGTACTTGAGTGAGCTTCAGAACCAGACTCAGGTGGATCTGACCGTCCTGGGCTCCTGGAGCATGCCCAAAGAAGGCCAAGAAGGAATGGACAGCTTCCTTAAAGACCTGAGTACCATCTTTCCTCAGAAATGCTGGCTGCAGTTGAGCCGTGAGATTGGAAAAATAGGCTTTACTTGTCAGGTGGTCCAAAACAATAAGGGGGAACTTCTGCAAGACCAGGAGCAGAAGAACGACGATGATAAGATTATCTTCGTTCATTACGACCAGAGGAAGGTTATGCTGTCCCAGCTTCACCCGGTGCAGGATGTGGGCCAGAAGTCTGATGTTGATCCCTCAGAGCTGCGCTTGGTCTTCCAGACAGTTGCTCAAAGTGAGCCTCTCTTTTTCCTGGACAAATATGACGACGGGCCTCTCAAACTCGCACACTGGCAGTCTGAAGGCAGGGAGGCTAGTATTATTGCAGAGCTTTTAAAGCAAGCGTCTGTTCCGGTCTGCATCTTCCTCACATGGCTGCTGTCTGTGTGGCACTGGTTGTGCAGCTTCAGGTGAGTTGATGCTCGGCTTAAACCTGCTGTTGAAACTGAAGAGTGATGATGAAAATTCATATTCAGATATTTTGGTATTTTACAGGATTTTACATTTGCGTCCCGTGCTGTTCATCTCAAGCAAGCTGTCCACCTGCGTTCAATCTGGATACAGAGCAGTTCATTTCAAGACTGTTTTCTCTCCCCAAAAAGCTGCCACACACATGGAATTCATGAGGTACAGTACTTGGGTCAGTGACATACGAGAGCATCATTGATACAAAAAGTTCATGTTTCAAATACATGTGCCAGCTTCTTAAATATATGCTCTTTAAATTCATGCTGGCTTATATATATATTTATTTATATTATTATTATTATTTTTACAAATATTATGAGTTAATAATTGCTAAATATCTCAACCTTGCAATATTCAACAATATTAATTTTTCTAAAAAATGTCCTTATTAGTTTACAATTTACATTTACACACTAAACATGTATTTAAAAAAAAACTGAGCATTGTCATTGATGCATGTATCCTGTTGCTCTTTTGTCATTTAAAAGATCGTATTCTCACACACTTTTTTTGATCCTCTGCAGAAAGGCAAACATTTTTGTGTCCTTTCTTGTGGACATAGCCCTTGGTTTGCTGCTTATCTCATGGCTATATAGGGAGAATCGTATCAGCAAATTAGCAGATACTTTGGTACCTGTGGCCGATGTAAGTATGACACATATCACATCACATTTGTGGAAAGGTTTGGGATCAGTACAATTTACTGTTAATATTTTTGAAAGTCTTGCATGCTTGATAAAGCTGCATTTATTTGATAAATAACAATACGATTACTGTTTGCTATTGTAAAATAAAATAAAGTCATTTATTTAAAAAGTATTTGTTCATGTGCTGGTAAAGCTGAATAATCTTTAGTTTCACACGACCCTTCAGGGGGTCATAATAATAGGGTCTAACATAATTAAAAAAAAAAAAGTTATCTGTTTTTGCGAATAAACTCTTTATATATCAATGGGTAGACAGATGTGTTTTTGATAATTGAGGTTTTTCTGACAGCGTGTGGCTAAAGAGCTGCAGGAGCTGTTAGAATGGCTGATGGGAGCTCCTGCTGGACTGAAGATGAACAGAGCTCTGGACCAGGTGTTGGGGAGGTTCTTTCTCTACCACATTCATCTGTGGATCAGTAAGTAGATCTTCAGTTCAAGCGTTCTCATCGTGTTCCATGCTATGAATGAATCACATCTGTGTTTTATGATTGCGTCCCCAGGTTATATCCACCTGATGTCTCCTTTCATTGAGAGGATCCTGTGGTATGTTGGACTCTCAGCCTGCTTGGGATTGACCTTTGCTCTTTCCATACTCTCCGACATTGTGGCCCTCCTCACTTTCCACATCTACTGTTTTTATGTGTATGGGGCAAGGTGAGGTTCGGTTTTGTCATGTTTGAGCACTCCCTGTAGAGGGCAGTGTCAAGCTTTATATTTGCACCTCTTAAAGGGATAGTTCATCCAGAAATAAATATTCTGTACACTTTACATTCTCATTCCAAACCTGTATGACTTTCAGTATTCACAAAATGTTCATTAAATGCTGTTTAATGTATTATACAAGTAGATCGGAACCATAGTCCACTAAGGTCACCATTCCCTTTCATTGTATGAAATAAAATAGACATGAGAGAACATAAACCTTGACAGAATTTTAGGCGTCCTATCTCTTTAAGATTCTATCTCGTATTCTATCTCCGTCTTACGTCTTTTATTTACATATTAACCTTGCCACAAGATTCTGGGGCTTTTAATCTTTTCTGAGAATCGCATTGCAGTTTCTTTGTTTGTGAAATGCACTTTCCTATCTGTGCTGTCAGACTCTACTGTCTGAAGATCTATGGCCTCTCCTCGCTGTGGCGGCTCTTCAGGGGAAAGAAATGGAATGTATTGAGGCAGAGGGTAGACTCGTGCTCATACGACCTGGACCAGGTACATTTTCTGCACCACAACTAGCTATTTAGCACATCCCTACAGAACACATCTAATAAGGCTCTGTTTCCTTGGCAGTTGTTCATTGGGACTTTGCTCTTTACGATTCTGCTGTTCCTGTTTCCCACCATTGCCCTGTATTACCTCGTCTTTACCCTGGTGAGTGTATTTTCACACTTTTCACATCTCACATTTTTTAAATGTAATAAAAAATCAGTCCAAAACCCAGCTGCATTCCCCTGTGGACCACAAAACCAGTCATAAGGGCCAATTTAAAACTGGAAAACAGAGTAAAAGAACCTGGGGAGCTGCAAATAAAATAAGCTTCCCACTGATGCATTGTTTGTTAGGATATGACCATATTTGACTTAGATATAACTATTTAAAAAATCGCCTTTATAGTCCAAATATTACTAATCAAAAATTAGGTTTTGATATATTTATGATAGGACATTTACAAAATATCTTCATAAAACATAATCTGTACCCAATATCCTAATGAAAAGAGTTCTTAATTTTGCCCCATACAATGTATTGTTGGCTATTATTACAAATATACCCATGCTACTTATCTTTTGTTGTCCAGGGTCACATATAATTGTTTTGTATTTTTTGATTGGCATTATGAGTTTGGTCATTCAGAATATTTAGTCATTATATGGTTATTATCATGTTTTTGCTTTTTATTATTTCATTATTTTATTTACACAGTTCGGTGTCTGTGTGATTTATTATTTTGTTTTAATTGTTAAGTATATAAAAGTCTTTTTCACTTACTATCACTGCATTTATCAGAACAAAAATGCAATAAAAACAGGAATATTGCAAAATATTATTACAATTTAAAACTACTTTTCTAATGTAATATATTTTAATATAATTTAGTATATCTTTATGTGATGGCAAAGCTGAATTTTCGTTAGTCACTTCGTTATCACATGACCCTTGATTTGCAAGAAACGATTTTTTAGCGATTCTTAAAAACCAAAACGTATGCTAACATATCTTGATTCTGTGTTTCTAGCTGCGTCTGGTGGTGGTGCTGTTTCAGGGAGTGATTCGTCTTAGTATGGACTTCATTAACTCCTTCCCCCTGTTTGCCATCGGCCTACGTATCTGCAGACCATACAGACTGGCAGGTGAGCCATACTGTACCACAGTGAAGAAATCAACTAAAAAATTACATTTTGTACATTTAGTAACTTTCTCTCCTTACATAACACTTGAATATAGAGATGAAACTATGGATGAAAGTACGTCTGGCTAATGTACTGACCTTCTGTGTATTTGTACTGATAAGTGCTTTATAAATCTCTTTGTTTTCCAGACGGCGTTAAATTCAATGTGCTTTGTCAGGAGGCGGGAACTCCTCTTCACCTGATGATGGAGGTAAGGTTGATTGTTGTTAAAACAGCTTGTCGACCCATAGTTTATTTATGCTTGGCTTTCATTTGTGGTTTGGGTTTGACCTGTTGATTTTGTGGGATGGATATGAGGGTTATTTAAAAGCTTTGTTTGGCTCAGAGTACAGTGCAAACACTGGACATTCTTTACTTGTCTCTGTCCCAGATGAGCAAACATGAATGAAAAATGTTTTTTCTTTTCTCCTTCTTCAGATCAACCCTCTGAAATGTAGCTCTGTACTGCAGTGTTACCGGACGCCCACTTATAGCTGTTACCCGAAGGATTCCTGGGCCGCACTGTGCAAGAAGCTGTTTGTAGGAGAACTCATTTACCCCTGGAAGCAGAAGACTGCCAAGACCGACTAACTGTGGGACCTGACGCCAGACACATGAACACTGGGAGAACGTTGCTCTATTGGCCAGTGGCGCTCAAAATAGTCCTACTCGGGTTTTTAACAGAAGTTTATATCCCTTCATTGTAGATTTAAATCATGGTATTTCCTGAGTAGAATCTTTGATTGAAACTGTGATTAATATTTGTATTTATTTTAAAACTACTTTTTATAACACTGAATATGTACCATTTTAAAAAAGAGTATTACTTGTATTGTACCTTTGATAATTAAAACTTGTTGCTCAATCATTATCATAATTTAACGAAGATCATTGGATCACTGTTGAGTCCTCCTCAGTTTTTTTTGCTGACTCTCACGATGGTCAGTCAGAAAGGGAATGATTAATAAAAACGAGCTATAATTAAAAAATCTAGCAGACTAATGTGTACTGGCTCTAATACTGGCTTTAATACAGATTACAGTAAATTGTTTGACCATGAACCACTTGTGTCAGTGTTGCCAAATTGTTGTTTTGTAGCTATTATTATTATTATTAATAATGTAAATGATTTAATCATGATTTTTATAAATGCAGTTGATCATGATCAAAATATGCATTTGTACTGTTGATTTTCAAACTTTAAACATACCTCAATAAAGTTTATTTAATACCTTATTGTTGACTGCGGTATCTTTGTACATCTTGTTTCGACTATAAACAGTTGCTGTTTAAAGTTTACTGATTTTCTGAAACGTGCTCGTATAACTAGTCTTGCATCTTTGTTCGAGAGAACGGCTTATGAAGAATGTGCTCGGACTGGACAGAACACATCACAAAAATAACAGGCTTCTGGCTATTCAGTGAAAATACAAAACACATGGAAAACACCTGAGCTGGGGATTCACCTTCATGTTTTTAAGTGCAAATACCCTTGTGTATATCTGACACAAAGATGAGAAGTCAACAAGAAAAATATAGAACATAAAGACTTCTATAGTGAAGAATGGTATCTGTTTTATTATAACTATATAATATATAATTTATTGTTAGTATGTCTGTTTTACAGTGTAGATAGTTATGATTGATAATGTATTATGAGTTCTCCATATGTGACTGTAAAAATGGAAATTGACAGAATTCTATTCAAAAAAGCTGTCTCATATCTCATCCTAGGAGAACAAGCACTATTATGTATGTACTGGGGGAGAGCGTTTATGTTTTTTAATGGCTGGTATAGAACTTGAAGCGGGGTCCAGATGTCCCCTTGTCTCCCTTGAGACCCTTGTGTAGCTGTAATCTCGATGGGCAGACACAAAGACTTCATACAGCAATTTGCATTTTAATCTATTCAGGGGGAGGGGGATTATCTTCTTTTGATCCCTGAAAGTGAAGAGACCCCTGGCTTGTCCCCAACACATTTACCCTCCTGCATCTGCCACAAAACCAGCAACCGGTAATATAAGTACTGGAAACAGAAGGGGAAAGCTATAGATATTTTAAACATAGTTTTTAAAAGAACAGTTTACACAAAAAGCCTTATTTAGTCACCTAGTGTGCAGAATATTGGGTACTGCCAGCTACAGTCGCCATTCACAGCATGAACATATTTCATACGGTGGAAGTGAAAGGTGAATGAGGCTGTCATTTAGCCTAGCATTTTCTTTTGTTCTAGTGTTCCATGGAATAAAGAAAGGATTGGAATAAAAAAGGTTCCACGTCTTTCTAATACAAAATATTTCAAAACAGACAGACATTATTAATTTTATTTATTTTAATTATAAATAAATGTTTTTTATCTATTTATATCAATATGTTAATTATTCTTTCAAAACAGAATAAAAATATTTAATTATGCTTTATAATAATTTAGTAACATTGTTTATTTATATGTTTATATGTATTTATTATAATTTAAGTGTGTTATTACTTTTGTATAAATATTTCAATTATTATTAATATTAAATTGAACATAAATACTTATAATAATTTAAGTGTATTCGTTTTACACATATTTTTATTATTCTTTATATTAAATACCTTATCAGTATCTTCAACTTATTTATTCATTTGTTTGTTTTTGTCCCTGTTTGTGATTTTATATTGTGTGTATTGATATGAATGTAGCTACGTAAAAAATAACTACGTGTGTGTGTGTGTGTGTGTGTAGGGGGATGTACAGGCAGTCAGAGCGCAGAGGTGAAAGCTCAGCGTGACAGTGTGTGTGTGTGATGTCTCCTGTGTGAGAGAACATGGGATATATTTGGATATCCGAGAGCATTTACAGCACAAGCAATAATATCCAGCGGCTCGGATTATCGTTAAATAATCCCTCACCTCCCGCGCCTCGCCCCAGAGCCGCCTAATAACGCGCGCAGATGCCGAGACGAGACGCGTGAACCTTCAGCAATCTTTGTTATTCATAGGAAAACAGAAAAGGAGCCATGATTTCTGCCAGACGCGCTAGCATCGGCTGCTCAAGCTAACTCAAGCGCGACTGGGGATATCCTTCTTAATTTCGTCAGCCCAACGTTTCTGTGCCACATTTCAACAGGGATGCATTGTAATCGTGAGGAGTTTCTGCTTTACTAAAGAATTATGGCATAAAATCAGTGTCGTGCGTCTGTTGTTGACTCGCTAAGCTCAAAGCTAGTAGCGTTAGCCGATGATGCTGTGTTAGTACATCTGCACAACGGCTCGTCTTAATTGTGTTTTAATTAGTTTAAACCATTACAAATATACATTCTTATTAGTAATATTGTTTTAACAGTGCAGGTGGTTACTAGATAAAATTGTAATGATATAATTTCTTTGTGTTGACAGTTTGGCAGGCGCATGCTAACAATGCACTAGCTCGATAGCTCTATTGATTTTCTATCATAGCAATAACTTGCCATGATGACGTGAATGCGTTTTTACGTGTGCTCTTTTCATTTACTATCATTATCGGTGATTTGTGAAGAAATGTAAACAGCCTAGCTGTTCAGTTTGCCAGCCATTGTACACAGATATTGTTTTAAGACTGGAATAGTGAACACGACTGGACATTTTAAAGACTCTGGACTGGAAGGGAGGGAAATGGTTTGATTTGGTCTGTCTGCAGATTTGGCCTTTCAAAGATAGACCTGACCCAAGAGACTCATAGACCCCCAGAGCTCTGGAGGAATCAAGAGAGGGACACGCACAGTTGTCTCCTTTTCTTTACTCTGGCTCTGATGTGAGCAATCATGGGCACCCAGGGCAGCCCTGTGAAGAGCTACGACTACCTGCTCAAGTTCCTCCTGGTGGGAGACAGCGACGTGGGCAAAGGAGAGATCCTGGACAGCCTTCAAGATGGATCTGCTGAGTCTCCATATGCCTACAGCAGCGGTGAGTTAGTAAACACTTCCCACTCATCTTCACGCAGACTGCTAGTAACACATCCTTCAGCCAGAGCAATCCCACTCTGTGAGCCATTCATATTATTGTGTTTTTAACCGGTTTACAAGCTAACATGGTCAGTATTGTTTTTTAAAAATATGTTGAGTCATTCTGCAGGTGCCATGTTGTTGCTCTCAGTGACTTACAGGAGGTGGAAGCACGGTTTATTGTTCTCTTTATCTTATGCAGGATTGTGTAAAGTTCACTTTTGCCAATTTAGATTGTTACTTGAAAAGCTGCGCTTTTTTTCTGCTCAGCGGTTGTATGACATACACGTCATGTTTGTTAGAAGAGATGCGATTATCGGTTTGAACAGTATTTTTATTTTTTAACCAATATTCAGTTTAATTGGTTGTTGGTCCACAAATAAGTAGCACAGCAGTATTTAATAGCTACTCATTCATTTTCAATCAGTGGTTTGTGCAAATCAATTTTGAATAAATATAACATCACAAATAAATCCGCTCTTATTAGAATAAAATATTCATTATGCATATGAATGTTGTAGTGCAACGATCAGTAAGTTATTCAATGAATAAATCATTAAAATTAGTTTGCGTATTAGACACTTAAACATATAATAATTGGATTAACCCATATTGTTTTTATGACTGATAAGTGCCCAATTAACAATACCATGTCTTGCTTGAGAATAAATGACTGTTAAGTAATAATTCAGTTATGATAATGTTATTCAGTGCTCCCTTAATCAAATGTTTCCTTATTTTCTCTAGGTAATATAAAAAGCCTGAAATTAATATCAATCAAATGCATATGTCATAAGGCACTATCAAATATAACGTTCATTAGTGTTGTGCGTAAAGTCAGCACTAGTTAGTCACTCTTTTATGTATTAGTCAGGACCGTACAAGATGTTTTTGGTAAGTGTTCCAGTGCAGAGATCTCCCTCAGGATACGAGACACACAAAGTAAATATAACTAAGAAGTGTGAAGTGTGTTTAAATGTGTGTTTTCTTTGAACAGGTCAGTACAGCACACCGTCAAGACCGGTTAAGCACAAGCTTCTTTTGATTTGATTTCTTTCATAGCTGTCCATTTGCTGTAATGAGATCATCCACGCTCTGTCATTAGGCTGAAGCCAGTGAGGTGAAAGACCAATTATAGGCCAATATGCCTTTCATATCCAAATGAGCCTCAGGTGTGCAGGCCTACAGGAGCTGGGTTGCTCTTGTTCTGTCCCTTTTCATACATATGGGCTGCTGTTTATCTAGTTGGTTGAAGCTATTAGGGAACAGTGTGTGTTTTATGGCTGTGAGAGATCCCGCAGTGATGGCTCTTCTCTGAGATCTCTTGGGGAAGCTTGCTGGTCCAGCTTCAAACGAGTTGGCTTGTACCATCACTCAAAATCAACACAGATGGCTCCGCGAGCTGTCCGTGGAGTCAGCGATGGTGAATTACGCTGCAGGCATGTATATTTCCCTGAGGGACATGCCGTCCTGACATGCTCAGATGGGTTAAACTTTGAAAGGCTTTTTTTTTTTTATGAATTATACATAGGGTGTGTAGAGGAATCGGCAGTTTGCAAGGTGGAATACTAAAGACTGATGAATAGAAATGCTAAATTTTTTTTTTGCATTAAAACTGGTGTTAGATTTATTTTAAATATTAGATTTGCTTTTTTGTTAAGGATCTAGACTGGCAACCTCAAAGGTCACTGGCATTTAACCTCACTTTGCCCTTAAGGGGACTGTCCCTAAAATAGGTAGTGTAACTTGCTTTAGATAAATGCATCTGCTAGATTACAAATTACATTTTGGGGTTCTTCAGTTCAGAGAAGGCACGTTAAACTGCCTTATTCAGTAGTTTATATTGTGCAGTTTGTATTCATATCAATTGGGTCTTTGGTTGTTTACACTGATCGATCTGTCTTTGAGTGGACATCTGTAAATATTTAGAGTCTAAAGTTGCAGATGCAGGCATCTTTGGCTGCTAGAGTTCGGCAGACGAATTTGGCACAGACAAGAAAAGCGGTAACAACAAGACTAGATACTGTATTTTTTCTTTCCTTATTTATCGGATCTGGTTGAGTCACTGACGGTCAGGAAACAGCAGTGCAAGTGAAGTAAATGTAAATTGCAGCAAACTATATAATTGTGTGTTGTTAGAACAGCATAATAAATGGGCATGTTGACCTTTGAAAAGGCGGAGATTAATGTGCTTTTCCATATCCTCTTTGCTTTGTTTGTTTAATTATTGCAGGCAGGACCATGAAACCTTTTTAAAGTCATCAAAGAGACAATTAGAAACCAGAATTTACATTTTTTCTTTTAAGGTTATGTCATGTTGATCATTAAGTATGTTAATGGATTTTTGTGGTTCGTAATTATTTTCGGTAGCCATTTGGTGTCCATTACTAAGAATGGGTCATGACTGCAAACATCCAGGGATAGGCTAATTCTGCCAAAAGTGAAAGTCTTCATTTACTTATCTTTATGACATTCCAGACCTGTATGACTTTCTGTTATCTGGCACGTAAAAAACATTTTGCGAATCTGTTTTTTGGGGGGGTTTTTTCATACAGTGGAAGATAACACTCAGATTATCTTTTTTTTTTTTCTTTGTCCAGAATAAAAGTCATACAAGGTATGGAGCAACACGAAGAACAAATGATTTTGTAGGTCTGCCCTAGTCCTAGTACAAAACCACTGCTATAGATTCCCCTTGTTGTAGTTAGAGTGAAAGTCTGTACTCTTAGGCCCAATCCCAATTCTATTTTCTGAAATAAAGGGGGAAGGGTTAAATATTTTCCCCTAAGAAATGGGACACCACTACTACACTGTTATACGTCATCATCCATTGTCACTAGCTCCTAATGTTACGACAGAGGACAGGCGCCGATGTAAGCACTGTTCATTTACATGTGCACATATGGCGTAAGCTAAACAAAACAATGCGTTACCGGGTATATGGCATAAAAATATATTTCCTAATATTGTGCAATCAATGCTATCTGGGGAAGGGCTATCTAGCCCTTTCAAAAAAGACATCATTATGGCACTGCTCTCATTGGGCCTCATTTATGAAACAATTTTTGTGTGAATCATTGGTAAAGCCATTTTGATGTGAACTTTACAATTCATCAAAATGTTAGTCAGAAAGAAAGAAATTGTCACCTGCTCCCTACAAGGTGTAAAGATTATGTGAAACGTTCCGTGTTCTTTTGGCAAACTCATGACTCTTACTTTTAAAGTTCCTTTGCTGTTGCTCTCTTTTTTAGTAAATTTTTTCAGGTTAAGATAACTGTAAAATGCTGTCGCCGATCTATCATGCAGTGTGAACACAGCAGCAACTGAGTGCTACCCCAGATAGTCACGCAGTATGAAAATATCTGTGACACGACTACTACATCATGCTAAATCATGCAGTCTGAACTCGGCATAAAGCTAGTGCGTCGAGTCCAAGCCAAAGCTCGTCAGCCACAGGTCAGCAGCCTGTACTGTCCTTTATTAACTGGTGACAATGCAGAAATGCTTCTCTTTGTCAAGACAAACTTGCCTTAAATGTTCAAGTAATAGTATTTATTACTAGCATTGTTATTTCTAGCCGTTTTAAGAGACTGCACTCTTTGTTATTGTCATGTAATTAATTCCATAAGAATACTCATTGAGGAAAGTTAGTTTAGTTTCAGCTTAGTTTTTGTTAGTAAGTTGTTAGATATATGTTTCTACATTTTCACTTAATTTTTATTTCTTGTTTATTTTTGTTGTGAGAAGATCTGTAATGTTTATTGATTTTTTTTTAATTTTTTTTTTTATAAAAAATATTTTTTTTTTAGTATAACTATATTAGGGATGCTTATTTCGGTTATTTCTGGCAACCGATGCTCGTTCTCCAATTATTAATGGTTAACTGACAACATTATTTTAGACCCGTCAAAAATAGTAATATTTGTTTTCTGCGGATTTATTGTACATGTGCAAAAACTAGCAAAATACAGAAGAAGAAGATTCACATGATCATGTCTATTTCATATCATGCGCCTGCTGCACTTTTGCGACCATACTAATGTTAGTTATATACTGGAACTTATTTTATACCATACAACGCACTTTATTTATTTAGATCCTGTAATGTTTAATGATTTATTTTATTATAAAATAAATTTAAATGAATGTCAAATGCTTTCATTACAAAAAATCGGAATCTGCAATAGTCAGAATTAGAAGGTCATACTTACTGTAAAATTGGAAATCTGAATCAGCCAAGAAATTTGGTGCATTTCTAATTAACATACATGTTTATCAAATCTGAAGTTTAGGAAGCATTTGTGAATCCAGAGGAGAGTTTCAAGATGGTTGGTTTTACATGCAAACTACTCAAGTTTCATATTCATATTTACCCATTGTATTTAATTTTTAGTGAGCATCCACAGTTCTTCTCCTTCTGGTTAATGATAAAGTGGTGGTCAGATATGAAAGTCAGAGTCATGTTGGGTGCTGTTTGAACCCATGCACAAGCTCCTGTTAAAATGCATGGTCTCAGTGAAACCAGCTTTTCTACCTTTCTCAGTCTCGGACATGTTTGTTTCATTTCTCTCATGTGCTTCTGGTCTTTGAAATTATCCTCAAAAAAAGACGCACAATGTTCTAGCTCACCAGCGAAATGCATTTCACAGCATCTAAAATATGCCATAAATAAACCCAACAATGAAACACAAAGACATCATGCTTTGAAAGCAAGGCCTCCTGCTATGAAAAAAAAATCTACGTCGCTACATTCTTTAATTGAAAACACTTTTTGTTTCCTCTGTCCATTGATAAAAGGCTGTTTAAATTAAATTAAACATGCCTGCATATGTCCCTGTCCACTTGATCCCTCTCATGCGTCCTGTCAAAGCCCTGCTGGATCTTTCCCTTCCAGGCTCTTCCTAAAAAATATCCTCTTCAGGCTCTCTCTGCCAGTGGGGATGGGAAGTCTTGGCCTGCGGCCTAAGCTGGAACCTGAGATGATAATTACACCGTACTGCCCTTGTCAGGCCGCGTAGCCGAGCCATCTGCCCATACAATTACCCAGAACGAAGGAGGAGGGATGCTAGAGGAAGGATGCGTGATGCTCCTTTGACTGCCCTGCTTAAGAGCAAAGCTTTTGCAGAATGGAGAGTAGCTGGAAATCAGCCCCAGTGGTTCTTTAAGTGCAAGCTATTTTCCCTCTTGTTACATTCTCTTGTAGATGTTTAATAATGGACGACTGAAGATGTCTATGGTCTCAGAAGCGGCTGACATTCGCCTGTCAAGAGATCTTACGCTGCCTGTGTAGCTTGTGAGAGAAGACCCTCCTACAGACATGCTCTGTTTCAGAGTCATCAAAGCTTTATGAATTATCTTAAAGAAGACTGCTGCCCCATCTTTCCCCTTCCTTTTCTCTATTTAAAGCCTCTGCTGTAGGGCTGCAGGATTCATCAAAATAGTGAAAGATTGAAAACTGCATCTTGACGTCTGTTACCAAAATAGAAAACAGTTTAACATTTGAAAATGAAGAAACTAAAGATTTTATTATTGTAATTTTCTGTTGTATTGTAACAGAAAAACTATTTATTGTTGTTATGGTGTGTTATTGTTTATTTTACAAAACTATTGTTTTTTTAATTATTTCATGCAGTAATGCTGCACAACTAATTTATATAAAACTGAAATTGCTGTTTAATCAGCTGCTGTCAACAAAAAAGCAGCTTTAATTTCCCGGTTTACTGCAATAGTGGATAATGTTACCATTATTTAGCTGCTTTGTAAGTCAGTTAGTAACCATATTCTAACCACACTGATTTTCAATCGTGTTTTTTTTTTTTTTATGATAAATATTGCAATTAGTTTTCTTTCCTAATTCATGCAGCCCTACTCTGCTGTGTCCCTACTTTTCTGACAGCAGAGATCAAAGTGTAATAGATGACAGAAGGGTGCGACTTTGTTTTTTGCCTCTAATCAGAGAGGAACAAAGTTGATTTCCTTTTTAGAACTGATGTACCAGAGGAAGCAATGCTCTTTTTTTAATGATGAATTATCTCTCTTGACTACTTCAGGTTGGGGACAAGCCCATGTCCATGTTGTCAGCTTTATGGATAATCAGATTTTTCAAGTGTGCAAAAAGATAATCCACTGAGATGAGTGCTTTTGGCATGGTGAATATTACAGGCACTGGCCTGTATGAAAAGAGACGCAGTGAGCCTTTGTTCGAGACAGAGCTGTCTATTAAAATGCAAAATAGACTTGAATGCTGACCTGCTGTGAAGCGCCTGATAATGCAGATAGTGCCATTCAGCTGATGGAGGACTTACTGTTAATTTTTTTCAGTTTTATGAATGATAAATGTAGATACGCAGGTCAAGGTAATCGTCTTATGGGAAGCGTCCTGGTCACATTTCAGCTATGATAGCATTAGGTAACAGAAGATTGGTTGCAGCTGTCAAGCTTTCCACCAAATGCGCACAGTCACTATCAAGATGGTCATTTTAGCTTTAGTGCCTTCTAATGAAAAGAAGAATTGGCTGAGAATTAAATTAGGTAGTACACCAAATGCAATCATGCTGTCGGCCAAAGCTTTTCGAGTTCCCGATCCTGTCTAGAGTATTTTCTTTTCAGTTTACAAACTTGTGTGATATCTGATGGCATTCTCTGTCTCTCATTCTGCAGGAATCGACTATAAGACCACCACCATCCTGCTGGATGGGCGGAGAGTGAAACTAGAGCTTTGGTAAGTGGATCACAACTGCTGTTTTTTTTTTTTTTGTTCCCCTCGAGAGAGAACATTGCAGCAATAAGCGTGACTGGTGTAAACAATGGTAAAAGCAAATGCTGCTTGCTTTGTATATCCACAGTTCTCACTTTTCTGGTTCCCCTGATTGAATGCTGAATACAGGCTACTGCCATCTGCTTGTATGATAGTTATGTTCTCTTGTGGAAGAGCAGTGCGTTTATGCTGTTTGTCTGTTGACTGTAGTCCGTCCGGTGTGTTCTAGTGCAAATTCTTTTTTTTTGCCATGGTTCAGGTGATTTAAGGCAATTCCCATATAATAAATCATCACTTACATGTTATGCAAAATATAGTAAAAACAACTTTAGACTTAATTTCTCTCACAAAATAATGAACTGTTGATGAAGGTTATTGATTCACAACTGGTTTTACTCTCTTTATTTACAGTTGAATCACTGACATGATGCATATTAAAAAGTCGTTTGTTTCAAAATACCTGCTGATGTATCTATATTTGAATGCATTCGTAAGTATTTAGTGCTATAAGTAGTAGTAAAAAGAAAGGGCTGGTCGTGTTCAGTCATCCTTTGGACTGAATTTATTGATAAAAAAAATGTTTTAAGACAAAACAGAATTTGAAAGATTCTTTTTTTTTCCAAAAGTAACAATACCTATGAATGATAGAAAGGTTGATGGAGAGGTATATAATGAATTAGGTTGAATAGCTGTCTGTGGAGCCGAACCATTCAGGGAAAATAAAGTGTGTAAAATATAATGTTTTCAGTGCTATGCTCAACGAGACCGGCAACCCACTGTCTGCCCCTCCCGCCCCCAAACAGACGAAAACTAGAAACGCTCACATTACGAACTGCCAAAATCCAGATGCATTTCAACCCAGCATCCAGCTGTTTAATCAGACCTGCATCGTTCCACCCTTACACACTAAAATAATGTTTGTATTAGCGTTAACAATACTTTAGCATTAAATGTAACTTACTCTCTTAAGGGTACGTCTAAAACGAGTGAAAAACACAAGGTGCTTCGCTTTCTCCACCTTTTTCAAAGCGCTTAGGCGCTCATGCATCTGTAGCCTCTGCTGTTACTAGGAAACCATGAAGGAGCTGTCAGTAGTAAAATCATTTTTGCTTTGGATTTTAAACTGCACAGCTCTGTTGAAAATAAAGATGTGAATGTGAACATACAAGACATACTTTATGTTAGTTTTAATAAATAAAAATGTGTAAAAAATTTTTTTAAAGAAATTCTTGTTTTTTAATTTTATCTTTGCTGGATTGAAAACATACCGAATCGTTACACTACTGTATCGTATTGAACCGAACCATGATTTTTGTGAACCGTCACAACCCTAATATGTATGTGTGTGTGTATATTAGGGATGCTCATTTTAACTGTTTAACCGTTAACCGACCGATTTGAAGTTTAACCGATTAACACTATCAGTTAAACGGTTAAAAGGTCATTTTATTTATTTATTTATTTCAGTATTTTACCTACTATACCATAGTCTATATAAAATTGTGTTGACAAAAAAATTCGCATTTTATTGGCCACATTCACACAGCAGCAGAATACAGTTGTTGAGTACAGGGAGTGACAACCGCGTTCTGTAA
>JAUCMT010000068.1:15129954-15154615 GCA_032357475.1 Enteromius thamalakanensis
ATCTATCTATCTATCTATCTATCTATCTATCTATCTATCTATCTATCTATCTATCTATCTATCTATCTATCTATTGTATCTATCTAACTTTCTTCTACAGTTGTGCTCATAAGTGTTCGTAAGTTTACATATTTACAGAATATGCACAATAATTATAATGTGATGAGCGGGACCATGAAAATTGCATGATATTCTTTATTTAAGACTGACCTGACTCTACAGTATTTTAATAAACAGATGTTTATATATATTTATATTTCCCAAGATTTACTGATGAATGGATTTGGATAAGGGTAAATTGTAATTATTTAGTCTTCTGGGAAACATGCAAGTATTAATGTATTTCTAAAGTGCTGTGCTAAATAATAATAAAAAAACAACTTTACACAAAATGTTGCACTTCAACTTGTTCGGATGTTTATTCCCTCTGGTTATTTTTTTCTTTTGAAGTATTGGACATTTTCATGATCCCTCTTATTTTATCATGTTTGCATAACTATTATTAACATATTTGCATATTCTGCAAAGGGTATGTAAATGTCTATTTCAAATCTATTCAAATATATCTGGCCTAATCTAATCTTATTCTAGTTTTGCTCTATATTTAATCTTAGTTCTGTTTTTTTGTTAGTTTAGACTAAAAATTACATTTAGTCTTAGTCTTGTATTTTGTTTTAGTTATAGTTTTGATATAGTCTTAATCTAGTTGATCTTAGGTTTAGTCTGGTCCCAGTTTAGGCTTAGTCTACTTGTAGTCTCTTTTCGGTTTGTTCTTTTTTTTAAGTCTTGGTTTTGCATGGAACATGGTTTTGGACTTGTTCTTAGCTTTAATGTTGCGTAAGCTTGTATGAACTTTTACAATTTTTTGCTGAAAGCTGAGAAGATCATTTTCTGCTTGAAACCAATTCATAATGTCTGTCTGTCTGAGGGCATTTCAGCTTAAATTCCACAGCTCAGACTATTGCCGAGAGCCTTAGGAGACGTGTGTGTATGAGCGTGTTTGTCTGTGTGTGTCAGTCACAAGTGAAGTGAGGCTGGGAGAGAACTCTCTAGCAGTGATGCTTTGAAAAACTGAATTGGAGCGTCAATCGCAGAACATTTGGGACTCTAAAGTGCACTTAAAACCCTCTAACAGAACAAAGAAGCCAGAGACAGGTGGGTCTCAGGAGAAGGGGGAGAGAGAAAGCATGAAGCCAGAGAGTAGGGAAATGTGGGCTCTACAACATACGCGAAGTGAACGAGACAGATGGAGAAAACAGGGAGGGTTTGAAAGATGGATTAGAAGGAGAAAAAGACGCGCACACACACATGGACAGCTATGGGCCTGTGTGCTGTAGGTAAGGAGAAGATAGATATGCTGGTGCTCTGTAAATCTCCGCACTCTGTGTTTAATAAATCTGGCCCCTGTTCAACAGGCCATGAATATTAGAAAATAATCTAATCTTTTATGGAGAAGGAAGAGAGAAGCAGATATTGGCAAGAGAGCGAGCAAGATCAGAGGGTTCATTGCAACTATAATTACAGGAGAGCATATTTGCTGTTATAGGCACTCTTGCTAAGCTGGATATGATCAGGATTTAGTCTTGTCAGTGTAACAGCTAATCATTCCCTTTCAAGTGGACTGCGTATATCTCCTTTTTTGTCTTAACCCTCTTAGCAGCAAATGGATACAAACATTTATGCACACTCATCTTTCCACCCGGACTCTCATCATTTCATTGAACCTTTTTTTCTGCTTGCTGTGCCTCTCACTGTAACTCTCTGCCTCAACCACATTTGATTTGGTTTTGTACTTCTCTCAAAATGAAATGATTGCTCTCCCTGACTGCTTCAAGTAAACTAACACATCACTGCTCTCTGTTGGTCTGATTCACTTGCCATTTCTGACCTCTTCTCCCTGTTTTTACTAGACTAATTGTAAATGATATGTACACCACTATTCAAAAGTGTGGGTTATTTTAAAATGTATTTGATCTAAAATACAACACAGTATATTACATTTTTAAATAACTGTTTTATCTGTTAATATATATTCAAATACAATTTTATCAGCCTTTACTTCAGTGTCAAATTATCATTCTTATATTTTTTTTATATCTTTGGTGCTCAAGAAGTATTAATTTCTTCCAAAAGAAAAGAAAAGAAAACTAACTGACCCCTAACTTTTGCATGGTATTGTACAATTTTCTTTTTTTCTGGTTACTCTTAAATGTAGGGGACCAGTTCCCACTATTAACTAGTTGCTTATTAGCATACCAATAATTAACATATTGGATGTTTATTATCACTAATAACGCATATATTCTTCATGACCATATTATACATCCCTAATACTACCTAATCCAAATTACTAATTAACTATTAATAAGCAGAAAATTAGGAGTTTACTGAGGCAAAATAAATATGTTGTTTGTTTGTTAATAGTGAGAACTGAACTTAAAAATAAAGTTTAACCTCTTATCTTCCAAAAAAATCTAGCTGTAAAAATGTTTATGCTGTCATAAAAACTAAGAAATCACAAGTCTTGCAGACAAAATTGGTTTTCTCAATTATGTATGTATGTGTTGCATGTATTTTGTGTCTTCTTATCTCTATCTTAAGTTGTTTGTGTACATTTCACATGTGACTTCCTTGAACAGCTTTGTGTCTCATCTCAATTACATGAGCTTGTGGCTCAGTTTTAAAAGGGCAGAGAAAGTAAGTGGGAAATGCCAAAAGGAAAATGTATTCCTTATGACTGTGCAAAAGCAGTAGGTATTTTAATCTCCATCATAGTTGTGTTCTCCAGGGACTTTTTGCGAAGGCTCTGTGAAAAGGACATGGGCCAGCAGGTTTGGAAAAGAGTGAGAGAAATGAAAGAGAGGGAGAAGGTTAAAGGGAAGAGAGATACGGGCGAGAGAGAGTGTTTTTCTGCTCTATCAGGGTGGAATAATTGGCACTTCATGTGGAAAGACACAGGCTCTCCGGGCTCTCTCTTCACCCTCATCACTCTCTCCTCTTCAGTCCTTGTATCCATGCTGTCCATCCATCTCCCTCACAACTGATTAGAGTTTGAGCAGATCTCAATGGAACTCTTTCAGCATCCTGTCACACAGGAACCGAAAGAGTGTTTGTGAGTGACTTGATGGTAATAGAGACGCATATACGTTCAATATATGCATATATGTTCAATAAACCCACCAAGATCCTTGTCAATTGGTCAGTTTCTCCTAACATAATGCATTGTGGGTGTTATAAATGTACCTGGATTCGCCTTCATGTGGCGAAGCTGTGTACCAGGCTAGCATCATGCATGAATGATCCTAACCTGAATAACGTTGTCCTGTGTTTGTCTTCATCCCTCCTCCCATTGTCCCCTTCCTCTTGCATTTTCCTCTTCGTCACCGCTACCCTGGCCCTCATGGCAACCATTCACGTCTAACTCCTTGACCCAGTGAGCAGAAGCGAGCGACCCAAACCAACCTGACCTGACCGAAGCTTGTCCACCTCCTCCTCTGCCGTCACCACCACTTCTTCATCAGCATCTCCTGACTGAAGCCCACAATCCTTCACCCAGTTCCTCCTAGTCAATCCAGTATACTTATAAGGGGAAAAAAACATCATGCAGCTGTCAATATTCACCAGAGCCTCATTCATTCCTTTGAGAAAGTGTTTTGTGAGAGAGATTAATGACATATTGCAGCCAAAAAAAATGTTAAATCCTCCCAAAATGTGTTTTTACTATGTTCTTCTCTATCTACTCTTCTATCCTTTATCCCCTCTACTTTTGCCCTCAACACCCACCCCCTCAGGCTCTGAGTCTGAACATCAGCAGAGCAAGAGCAACAGAGTCACTCCTCGCAAGCACCAGAGCCGCAAGCTTCTCTGGCCACCTGCCCTCCAGATTGCAAAAGTACCCCCAGGAAGGGGCTCTGTCCTCCTTGACGGCCTCCTCCAACCAGGCCAAGGCACTTCTGGCTAGCCTTTCCACATCCAGCCTCTCAGCCGAGGCACTCCTCCTGTCATCCACCGTAAGACAACACCGGTTTCTCAGAGAGCAGAACTTCAACTCCTCAAGCCTTCCCCTTCCCATCTCCAACGGCCGCTCCCCTCCGTCTCCGACTTCACCTACTTCCTCTTCCTCGCCCTCATCTCCCTACGCTCTCAACTCTCCAAGTCTGTCCTCGCTGGCTCTGAAACCCTCCATCTCCGGCAGCTTGGAGCGGAATAAGACTGAACCCAAGACGGCGACTCCAGAAGATATCGATTAAGGAGGATGGGGCTGGAAATTATTCAAATATAACGTAAAGTAGATCAAATTTAAATGCTTAGTTTTGTTTCCCTGACTATTCCTACCAAGACACTTTACGGAGAGCAGCGACGTAGGGCAAGGAGGCAGGAGACTTACCGCTTTGCATCATAGGTTCACGTTTCTTCCGTTTGTGTACAGAATCAAACTGTAAACCCGACCTACTCTGCGTTCCTGACAGTTCCCCAAACTAGATAACCAACAGATGGGCTTGGACACTCACCACCAGCCTGTTTCCAGCTCCACTGCACAGCCAGCATCACACCACCCACGGGAGGCCTGGGGAAGGACTCTTTACCCGAACCCTCATTCATTTGCCAAATCTCACATGTTGGAGATCTAGCTGAGTTTGGTAGATGTCCATCAAGTGTAAAACCAAGACTGTAAGACTATGTAAAACCAAGTAGAGTTGCAATAATTGGAAAGTGAGTACTGTAGTAGTCGGTGTTTATTGAAACATTTTATTGCTCATATCTATATCAACGAAAGGAATGTTAAAAAAAATAAAATAACAACAGAAAAACCTTAAGGTTGAGGCAGCATCGCTCGCTCTAATGTAGATTTTTGGCTATCAGTCGTACTGCTAAAGGAAAATAACTGAAATTGGTGCTATGATTAACATTTATGATGATTATACACTCCCTTAAAGGGATAGCTCATCTAAAAATGAATGTTCTGTCATGATCTACTCGTTCTTGTACTGTTGCAAATGCCTTGGTTTGTTGTCTATGCAGTGGAAGTCACAGGAGTCTAACATTGCTTCGGACTCCACTGACTTTAATTGTGCGGACAAAAACATTCTTCGAAATCTCTTCTTTTGTATTCTATAGAAGAAAGCGGTTCATGCGGAATTTTCATTTTCCAAAGAACTATCCCTTTGGTATACACACACTGCCTAAGAGTCTGTTTTTGTTCTCATTTGCACTCAAATAGGTCTTCAAACAGCCATTTTACATGTTTGCTGTAACTTAGCACAAGTTGTCATGGCAACAGAGGAATTGTGGGAAGGTGGAGGGCTGCCTGCTTTTTGAATCACTTGTTATAGGATGGTTATAAGGCTATTGTTTTCTGAAGTTCTTAACAGTCACAGTGTTCCTGAATAAGGATATAGGATAGTCATCTGTTCTTGTCATTAAAAGAAGCACAAGAAGCTAGAGAAAGTACAATAATCTGACAATCATCAAACATTCGGCACAAGCTGTCTTAACCTTTGGGCCTCCCAGATTGCGAAACCCAATTCCAATCTAAAATGACCAAACAGATGGTTAGGTTCACCATGTAGGGGTTGCACAAGCAAGAAGACTGAGGGTAATTCTACAGCACGTATGCTAGTGGACTTGATCCATCGAGTGGAAGACATCTGTGCGCTAGAGCATTCCAACTAATGAGCCAGTCATACCCTCCGCTTACTTTTCTATCAAACCACACACACTTCATTTTTAGAAGGTAATTGTGTGATTACCCAGAACGGTGATACAGATATGAATATCACATCCGTTCTTTGGTTCCATTGCCCTCCACAGTCATAATACTACAACGCAAGAGCATCCTTTTTTTGGTCGTTGAGGCTCTGATTCTACCCACCCATATTTTATTCTCATTCCAGTCCTCACAACATTCACATGCACACACATACACACACACACTTACAGGTAAAGATTTTTTTCTTCTCACAAGGGTATTCCAATGTTGTGAATTTGTCAGTGTGACAACCTGCAGGTTTCCTCATGAGCCCAGAGAATTTAAATGTGTAAAGGTGAGCGAATAGAAAGAGATGAATAGAGCAAGAGGGGAGATTTTTCCAGCTTTCTGCCGAAACCAATGTGTGAAATTGATTGCTTGTGGTGCGGGGTTTAAAATAATGGCTTAAGCGCTAGATCGACGTCGAGAGTAAATGGCCAGAGGAGAGATTAGTGGTGTTACTCCGTGTCTCGCAGCCAAATCGCCCTGTAATTCATGCCCAAAACGTATAATGATTCATGTGGGAGGTGCTGCGAGAGGCAAAAAGGTCAAGGTTAGGATGTCACACACATGGAAGAAAAGAAGAAAAAAAGTTGCAAATTCCTTAAAATGATTAAATCTTGATTTATACGCCTGATTCTTTTAGACTCTAGATTTGTCTGGAAAGTTCACAGCAAGCATCAAATTCACACCTCGGTCTATTTAAGGACCCAGACCGAACAAACTAGCAAATGAGATCAATTTAGCAATTGGTGCTGCTGCGAGCGCTTTCAAATGTTCAAAACCTTACCCTTGTGGGTACAGTTTCGCAGAAACGAGAAGCGGGTTTCGTGCTTGGATGGAGATAGTAAAAATCTGCAGCACTTCCTGTCAGGAAGTACACTTCATCCTCTAAGTAAAGCCACAGGTAGAAATTTGTGAGCTAAGAAAAGACTTTCTTGACTCCCTCAGAGACTGCGCTGGATTAATGTAGGAAGGTGGTGAAATCTCCCTTTTTAAAGTAGAATCTTTCTCAAAACATGGTAAGATAACTGCCCAGACGTAGTATCTAAATACATCTTTAAAGTTACTCATTTATTTTTCACTCAAAATGTATGATGCGAGATTTGCGTTTGTATATTTTTTGTTTGTTGATTTTATATTACCGAGATTTATTTGTACATATTTTGGTTTTTGTAATCCTGAGGAAATATATAGCACACTAGAAAATTATTTATTCATAAGAGAAGTGTTTTGTATATTGAGTTGAAAATATTACACTGTACAGACCAGTTCATGTATAAAATATAGCTGCATCTAACCACAGGTTGATATTTTATTAATTTTCTGAGTTGTTTTAAGCGTTGGGTGAATCTAAAAAAGCCTTTATCCAGCCATTCAAAAGAATTGAGTTAATGTGATCCGAGTGAAATCGGGTTCATTGCTGATACTTATGAAGCTCTTATCTGTATTGTGACCTGAGAATGTCATTTGCAAACTCTTGATTTGTTTGCTTTGAGTGAACTGTCACGGCCCTCTTCTGCCCTCTAGTGGCAGGGAGTAAGTCTGCAATTTCATTTCACTACCGAATAATAACAGATGTTTAAACTGTCAATGTACAAATGCCTTGGTCAAGGAAACAGTTGCACAAGTGTTTCTGCCACATTATGCTAATTTTGAGTTGCAGGTTAGAGTTTCCCCCGGAAAAGACTGCAGGAAATAGGAGGAGCTGGATGCTTTTGTTTGTTATGTCTGGCCAAAAATGACAGTAATTTGGAGAAAGCACATTCTATGATGAAACGTCTTTATGTAGAATATTTTACCAGAGCTCTTTAGTCCCTTAAGTGAGATTTTTTTCTACATGGATGTGTGGATGTTACAAAATTATGACATCAAACGATAATAATAAAATACTAGAAAAGAGTAAAAGGAAAAAAAGACTATAGCGTGTAAATAATACCGTAATTATTAGAGAGTCCTACAAAATTATGTCCAGAAAAAAAAGTTTTATTTAAAAGATGGAGTTATAAGGTATATATTAAAAGTTTAAAAAAATATTAAAAACAATTATATCAATGCATGTACATTCTAAAGCAATCGCACGGTGCAGATGATTTAAAAAAACAAAGTTATTTACATGTTTTTTTTTTTTTTTTATAAAGTCAACGGAGAGAATAGCGAGGTCGAGTGCAATGATATGAGGCTCACAGCTGAAGAGTCAAAGAAGGAAAAAATGACTTTTTCTATGTCTGATTTCTTTGTGGCTCAGGCATGTCCAGTCTTACTGTAACCTGTGGTGATGTGGTAACCAGACTTGAGTGGCGAGCTCTGAGTGTGTTTTACTGAGCAGATTAAACTCCGCTCTGGCCATCAGCACACTAGTAAAGCCCTTTACCCACGCTGTGACCCTCCCATCTCTAGAGTAGAGTAATATACCAACTGAGAATCACTCTATATACAAATAAGATATATAAGCACCTATAGATACAGAAGAAAAATAAATTAATTTGTCAGTGTGGATGCCATGATAACTTTGTGAGAAATGTGACTTTATTTTATTTTATTTTTTTCCTGTGAGAAATTCGTTGAGAGCTGAGACCTTTTGTACATACTTGCTGTGGTTGTGTGTCTAATAAAGTACAGCTCTCTTCTATGACAATATTTCTACTGAGTCTTTTTTTGTTTCTCATAATAAATGACGTGTCTTACTGTACAATGGCTTCACTCTTTTATTAAACTATCTAAAAATCAAGCTATTATTATCAGGCTGCATTAAAAGCGCCTTCATCTAGGAGCACTTTCTTTAGCAGTATAAACACAGCAAAACATGCAAATTGAAGCTCAAGGAATTGTTTACATATACAGGAGCATATGCGATGGTATAAAAATGCCTTCTGTGCTTTAATTACAGTTGTTTCAAAATATTGGTTTACATGTATCAGATATGTATGCGTGTGTTGATGATGGGTGTCTGTTAGTGTGACTCTTTGTTCATGTGCAGCATCTGTTGCTGTGTGTGTTTGGCAGTCATTTCCTGTATGGCTTTACAGACGTATAATATTTTATTACATAAAGAATAAGACCAGGTGTTATGTACAGAAGTGTCCAGTGAGGTAACCCTCAGTTGTCTTGTCGTGGAGTTGCTCTCCGACCATCGCCTCTTCTGTAGGGTGCATTTCTCAAATCTGACACAAATAAAAAAAATACAATTCTAATTCATATAATACATATATATACATATATAGAAAAACAGATTATAGAATAGTAGGTGGCTAATCAATCTTGCCAGTTTATACCATTAAGGTATGTTTTGGCATTTGTACCTGTTATAATGCCCTCGATGGCCCCGTCTGTGACTTGGGGCTTCACCTGTCTTTTCTTCAGCTCTGCAATTAGGTCCATTTGAGGCATCTTGGGCATCATGGGACCCTGATCATAGTAGGAAAAATGTTCAGAGGAATAACTTCAGGTGTGCAGTTCCAGTCAATGCTTTATATAAATAAAATGATCAAATAGTTGATATTAAAATATATTTTTTACAGAGACATTTTAAAATGACACCTAACCTTTTGAGGAGAGCTGTCTTTCTTCTTTGGGGAAGGGGCTGCCTGTTCTTCTGCTGCAATCTCTTGTTTCTTCTTCTGTTCATTGTCTTGTTCCGCTTGCTGTCGTGTGACACGATAATACAACACAGTAATTATTAATTAGTAGGTGATCAAACACTTGTAGTATCTTTGCTCTTTGTCCTTTAAAGTGACCCTATTATGACTTTTTGAAAATTGCCTTACATATAGTAACAGATCTAAGTGAACGAAACCTTTCCAATCTGAAAGTGCACATGAAGTTATTGTCTCTCAAAAGAAAGAGTCAACTCTGAAACGAGTCTTTCTTAAAACAAATCCCAAGACATTTCATGTTGCACTAAAATGTAACATTAGCATATTGCCTGCCCAGTCGTTGCAGGCGAGGACCTGGGAAAACCTGATTTTCACTTTGGTCTAAATGAAAACGCGAATTCATTTTTTGCAACTAGGTGCCGCTTTTGGGGCAGATAAAAATACACAAATGATTACAGGCATGATGAAATTAAAATTATAAATTGGACCAACCACCGCAGATTGGCATAACGCAAAGGAGAGGGGATTTTAGATAAATAAATCCTTGAGCATTGTTTGGGAGTCATTGAATAAAGCAAGAAATAGAAAATCATATAATAAAGTTATTATAAGAAAACAGGCACGTCAACCTGTTGTTGGGGATTTCAAAAATATGAACCATTCATTCTCCATCATAACCCTTTACTGCAATAATTCAAGCAATTCACATAAGCATATGAACAATTAAAGTAATAGCTTAGCTTTGTTAGTATGTGTTTATGTTGACTTGAACAAGTTCAATAGCTATAATGCTGCCTTTTCTCTCACCTTATAAGCTTTGATAAACCTGGCGAAGACCGGGAAGAACATGGAAGGCTGTGTCGTCTTCGGATTCTCACCGTAGTATTCTACTACAGATGCGTATGCCTCCTTTTTGGCAGAAGAGAAAAAGTCAGCAAGACTAATTAAGCAGAATTAATGTCAAATAGTTTGTGTGCACTGAGCATACACTGCTGTCACCTGTGCTGTCTTGCCATCTTTGACAAGGGAATCTAATTTGTCACTGTTGGCCTTAACAAACTCTTTCAGCGCCGGGATGTCGTCCTGCACCAGGAACTCCTTCTTGGTCCCTTCCATCCCTCTCTCCAGAGATCTCACGTCCTGGAGCACACTGTCCAAAGACACTGAGAGAGCAAAGGAGTGAGATAGAGAAAAGACTCCGCATCCCCATGTTTGGAGTATGTACATTAACTATGGTACCGCTTACCCAGAGCAGCTTTGTCTACAAAGCGGAGGTCAGTGTGGAAGGAGGCAAGCTCAGGGTATTTCTCCTGCACCATGTTCGCAATGAAGTGCAGCAAAGTCTGCGTGCGGTCTGTGGACTTAGTGTCCAACAGCTGAAAGACACAAGACTGAGTGAGGACACTGGAAGATTTACCTGTGGCCACCAAAGACAGATGCAGAGATGACATGAAGGTATTGCAAAGATAGAGAGTAGAAATAGAGGTTAGATAGATGCAGAGGTTATTTTGGGTAAATATCCTCATAAGAATTGAATCGGATAAATATATTTATACAACAATTGTAATGTGGATATGAATGCATATATATATGGAAAATGCTTAAAAATGTATAATTGAATAGATGACTAGTTTCTAAGTCTTGATAGATGATCAGTCTTTGTAATTAGTAAACAAAAATTTGAGATAGGAAGAATTTAAACGTATTTAATTTCAAATTATTTTTTATATTTAATTAATTTTAATCAGGGGAATTATAGTTTAATAACTTTCATTTCTTAAAAAATAATTTAAATGTAAATTGAAGTATAATATTATAATATAAAAGCTTATTTTATTTTAGCTACTTTATTTTGCTAATTTTTACATTTTCATTTGGTTTAGCTTGATGTGCTAGCATTACTGAAAGTAAAAAAAATTAAAAAAAACATTTAAAATAACAAATTAAAATGAAAACACGGAAACATATAAATAAAAATCATAAGAGTAAACTAAAATAAGACCAATTATATGTTTGTGTGTGTGTGTGTGTGTGATGCATTTTGTTTCATATTAACTATGTTGAATTGTCAAAATAAAAAACATGAATTAAAATGGGGTGGGGTAATCGGTAACCTTTTAAAATGTGGAATACGGAGGTTATATAAGATAATAGGTAAAAATAAAGTATTGCAAATTTCAGCTACAGACGATGAGCAAAGTTTTCATTCACATGCAAAGTTTCAATCCATATTTTCTTCAGAACCCAACCTCTTTGTGTTTGCATTAAAGGCCTTACGTCAGCTAATACAAATACAAAGAGGCTTCCCAAAAAACACACCTGGGCCTGGAACTTTCTGCTGTTATTTACAAAGCATACATACATTCAAATCTCGCATAAAAACACAAGTCTCACAAACTCACTCACCAGGTCAAGGCTCTGCAGACGGAACCCATACGCTGCTCCTCTTTTACTGCTGTTCATGTAGTTCCCAAAAGCCAGGATGATCTAAAACAGGAGACTGATAAGTGAGCTGCACTGAAGGAGCACACCATTCATACCTCTATGTAAATACAAATGAAGTGTACTCACCTCTAACATCTTCTTCAGCTTTGATGAAGACTTGAGGGACACGGAAGCGGCAATGATAGCATCTATTTGCTACAGAAACAGGTGGTGGGGAAAAAAAGATGACTTTTTTTGAATCAAACATAGAAATAGTGCTAGATACAGTTGAAGAGTGATGCCAACTGACCGGCTGCAGACGTTTCACACTCTCTGGGAAGTTGCCCATGAAGGTGAGGGTGTTGATCCGCTGAGCAAGGCGTGGGATTTTACCAAAGCGGCTTATGAATCGGTCCTCATCGCTCAAGTCCTCAAGTGGCCGCCCTTCCTTCTCGTAGTTCTGCAGTAGCTTCATCTCATACTCTGATGGGATGAAACGTTCAAGAAGCTCCAGAAAGTCCAGACCCAGAGACTGCTGATCATATCTGAGAGAAAGACAAAGAGAATAGGGTTTTCACGCTGATTCTGGTTGGTTTAAAGCTTTGTTGTTGTTGTTGAAACGCACCTCTCAATGGCTGTGCAGATTTTGTCTGGGCTCATGCCTCCCTTGCGTAGGGTGATAGCAAGGTTTTTGGCTTTGTTTGCCTCCAGCAGGGAGACCTTACTGGGTGCCTTCTCAGCAACCTTAACCTTGAGCTTAGAAAGATCTGTTGGAGCACCTTGAGCTTTGGTTTTAAACTGCTCTGCAAATATGTCCATATTCAGCTCCTGAGACAGAGAGAGTGCAAGATTTAAAGTTCATCCAAAAATGTACATTTATTTACTCATCATATTTATTCCCAACCTGTATGATAAACCATCTTCTGTGAAACACAAACAAAAATATTTTTGAAAACATCTTTTCCTCCATACAGTAAAAGTCAATTGGTTCCAGAGTCATTTTGTAACTCACTGGCTCTCATTATATACGTTCTTTAAAATATTTCACTGCAAATTTTTTTGTCTTATTTCCAGCCAAAATATCTAAAAATTCTCAAATCTAGAAAGATTTTCTAGACAAGAAACAACCACTGTCTTGTTTTCAGAAAAAAACAAGCTAAAATTAATTTGAAGGATTTGTTTGCTGTTACCCCTAACAGTTGCTCATCATTCAGCTCACTAAACACCGTTCCCGTCACTTGGTTGGGCTTCAAAGCCTGCCAGTTCAACAGAGGCATCCTAAACTTTGGTTGGACTGCTTTACGTGCTTTTGGTCCTGTGCAAAACAATGAAAAGTACAGTCATTCTGCTCAGTTTGTATGTCTGGATAAGTATTTTTTTAAATTTCTTTAGTTGTCCCTTTACCTGTTTCAGTCCCTGAGGTGGGAGGAGCTCCTGGAGGGGGTGGTGGTCCACAGCCAGGTGGGGGCGGGGGTGGTGGAGGACCTCCACCAGGAGGGGGAGGGGGAGGTGGAATACCTTCACATCCAGGAGGAGGAGGTGGTGGTGGTGGAGGAGGAGGTGGAGGGGGTGCTGCAGCTCCAGGTGGAGGAGGAGGTGGAGGAGGTGCTGCTGCGGCTGAAGGTGCTTGAGAAGCTGGATCTGAAACAGTCACTGTGAACATTAAACAGACGTCATGTTAATATCGACGTTGCCAGCTAAAGGCAATCATTTTGAGTTCTCTAGAAGCATTAAAGGTGCTCTATGCGATCTTGCAAAACACTATGGGTGCAGAACGTACACCAAACAAAAACAAACTTCGGCCAAACAAACGGCAAGAAGAGGTGGGGTTTAACGCGTGCAAACAAACTTCGGCCAACCTCATAGAGCACCTTTAAAGGGGTCATGACATGAGAAATCTTTTACTAGAGGTCATTTTACTATAAAAACGTCCTGTATGTTTCAGAACTCAAATCTTTCTTGTTAGTCTAACAGTTTATCCTGAAGCCAATTTGCCAAACACTGGGTTGTGGAATGTATTGCTGTATGACGAAATAGTGTGGATAAATCCTGCCTCGGCAGAATATGATCAACACCTGCTTCTACATCGCTGCCTAAATAAGTAGAGAGGCAGACAGAGGTCTACACAGAAACCAAACACTAAACTTTATTTGATGAAATTAGTTTTAATGACGTGCCAGACCACATTAGTAACTTGGTACTTTGTTTACATAATTTTTATGGCAGATTAGTTTACAAACAAGGCAAAATATTTAAACTAAAAGACAATGCTACTCCAAAGCAGAACTTGATTTTGCTGAGTGCAACATGGTCCTGGATCAAGATCTTTGTTGACCCTGAAACAACATTGTGATTAATCAATCAGATTTGATAAACCAGTTAATGCTTTGTTAAGTTTAGGCTTACAATCAGTGTTCAGTGCTTGTACATCACTGTCATTCATCTATCATTCCCTATGATTTTAGGGATTGCTAATGAGTAAGGTTAGGTTTAGATTATGGGTGGGGAATGTTGAAAAAGTACCTAACTGCATCCTGAAGACCTTGATTATCTGGTTCAGGTGCGTTTGATTAGGGTTAGCAAAACTCTACAGGGACACCGGCCCATCAGGATCAACGTCTCCAACCATTGTTTTAGGTGTAGAGATGTGGCGAAGAAAGTTTTTGTATTAAATTTTTATTCCAGGGTCAACATATTTTGTAGGAATACATTAAATTCAGAAAAATCAGGACGTGCCTTCTCTGAATACATTTAGTTTGATGTCAAGTATTTATGCATATTCAAGCTAAATCACAGCAGCGTTTATTTGTTGTAAAATGTAGGCTTTAAAACACACCTATCAAGAACAGTAAAAAATCATTTTAAAAAGGCAGTTTATCATTTTAAACACAAAGCAGAAGGAGAAGTCTATTAAAAGTGCTCATACCTGTTTGAGTGACAATTTTTTCTACAGTGACTGGAATCACTTCGATGTCCAAGCTTCCAGAAGCTGTGCGTTCCAGTCGGACTAGGCCTTTCTCCTCCAGCTCCTTCAGCTTGGCCTCCAGTATGGACTCCTTCTCACGTGCATCTCTGTTTCTTTCTCTGTCTATCTGTGAGGGCTGCGACAGACGCTCCTGCTCTCTTTCTCTCTCTCTCTGAATCTCTCGTTCTCGTTCTCTCTGCTGCAAAGTGCTCACTTGAGTACAGGACTCTCGCAAGCTCTCCTGTTACACACACATGTGAAGGTTAGAGACAATGGCTGTATGTACTGCATTTGGCACACTGCATATAAGCCACGAATACTATGACACATGATAAACTTTACTTTGATACATGTTTGTATGATGTCCCATTTTTAGTCAAAATGAGCATATTTTATATCTAAATTTCTAATACTAAACACATTTATTTCGATAAGAACAAAAAATAAATAATGATAAGTAAAGATACATTCGCTGACACAAGTACAATTATAGTTCACTTTTTATGCTTAAGCAAACTCATAGTTTTTATTAATTTGTTTTAAGTTAATTATTTGTAATGGTTTTAGCTATTTCTTTTTTTTTTTCTTTTATAAATCACAACTAAACAATCATGGGTCAACCAATGTGCTGTACATAAAAAATCTCACCTTAAGGGAATTAAAAGACAAATAAATCAATATATAAGCATAGATTGTCTGTTGGCTGCTTGCATGGCTACAAGGAGACTCACTTACTACTTCTAACCTTATTAATTAACTGTTCTAATTACCAGTTAGTGTTAAATGTAGTAATTAACTGTTCCCTCCTGGTGAAATGACCTTCCCAACTCAATCCGAGTCCATTTTCAAGAAGCTGCTCTTCCATCTACACCCGACTCTAACACTAGTGCTCTATATTCTATAAAGTGAAGTGACCCAATCAAATTTGCATTCTCTGTTCCTTTTCTATTTTAGCTTTTCTTTTAATACATAAAACTGAGCCTTTAACTCTAGCATTTTGTATTAGACTGAAACTTTTCACAGCGCTTATATGGTGTTGCTCTTTTGTTGGTTTTGATTGCTTCTATATTGTCCTTATTTGCAAGTCGCTTTGAGTAAAAGCATCTGCGAAATGACTAAATGTAATCTTAAATATTACTTAGTATATAGTACAGATAGTATGCAATAAAAGGAAAATGCAGTGTGGTACCTTAAGCAGTGCTGACTCTTTAGTGGCCTGCATTAGTTGTTGCTCTAGTTCTGCCATTTTTTCCAGTGCTCCATTCTCATATTCCTGCAATCTGGCACTCAGCTGCAACACAAAAATATACACACCCCTACAGTATGAGAAACAGTACAGCCTATCTGCAACATGGCTCATGTGCACTATGCAGCAGATGATTATGTGCAAATATTTGTATGTCTATATAGTATAGTTGACCTGTGCATTGGTCTCCTGCAGTTCTGTTAAATGGTCCATTACTTCCCCTTTATTTTCGGCATCCTCCAGCAGAGCTCCAACATCAAACACATTATCCAAGTACGCCTGGATCTGTACTTGCAACTTCTCACTTTCCATCTCCTTTAGGGACTGCAGACACAAACAGTTGCGTGCTACTTTACACTGAGAATTCGCAGCTTCATGAATACACACTGCATATTAAACATCCCAGATCCGTCTTAAATATGTGTAAGATGTACCTTATGCTTAAGTATTTATCTGTCCTGTACACTATAGTCTTACCTCTAAGTACTGGTCGAGACCCAGCTGGGAGAACTCATACTGAAGGTGCACGCGGAAGTTCATGTTTTCCACTGAGTGCACCACAATGTTTATGAACTGCATGCAAGCCACCTGTGAAGAAAAACATCCAATGGATAGAGTTTAAAATCAACCACATTACACAAAAAACTGCTTACTGTGATTTAACATCAAAGCTTACCATGAAGTCTATGTTGCTGTCATCATTCATGAAGTACTCCATTAGCTTCTCAAAGCGGTTCTTCTCTCCACTCACCTGGGAGAAAGTGGGCCAAATTCAGAGGTAAGTGACATGACACTTATAATATTGTGTGCTAGAAAATACTACTAGTGTCTGTAAGGGTTTAGATACTTATTTTATATCCAGAGTAAAAATTGTGTTTTTGAAAGGGACGAGAATTTGACTTTTATTAGCATCTGAAGGGTAGTTGTGTATTATTGGTAGCATATTCTTCTTTAGTATTATCGAAAGAAACAGATTTTTCAGGAAGGATGCATTAAATTGATTAAAAGTCACATTATAAAAAAAGCCTTTGTTCTTTCTTAGATCAGTTTCCACAAAAACATTAAGCAGCACAACTTTGCAGCTTTGATAATAATACGTATTATACATGTTTCTTAAGAAGCAAATCAATATATTAGAGACCAGACCAAACCATTTTAACCCTTTTGATTAAAACATTCTGTATTTGTATGTGTATGAGTAAGTGTAGAAAGCTGCTCATCTTACTTCTTTAAAGTTGTCAAAGGCTGAGATGATGATGTCATGTCCTCCTCTAACCAGACACACTGCAGCCAATAGCTCCAGCACAAGTGCCTTAGTCCTATGGACAATGTATTAAAATGTATTACAAACTAACACAACAAACACACAGCCCACACAAAAAAAAACACTCACCTGGGATTTTTGTTGTTGAGGCTGAGTGTAATTTCATTGACACATCTGGGGTGAGTCATGACTAAATTAAACCCGGACTGTTAAAAAAAAAAGGTGAGTCATAAAGTCATAAACCTAAAATAACATCTGAGTCTAGTGTTCGTATATGTGTCTTACGCCAACATACCTGATAATTCATTATAGCACGCAGACACATAATGCATAGGTGAACGTCATCTCTTTGGGTGGCCAATCGGGCATTTCGCATAGTTTTTCTGGCATGGGCAAAGTTACTTATTCTAATGTGAAAAGGCAGGGAAAGAACCAAAAATGAGCAATGAATATAAGGTATAGTCTTAATAAGAATAACATGATATAATAATAACAATAGAATAATAATGATAACTAACCGGACAGTGAGGGCACGTGCCGCTCTGGTCATGTTGTGTGTGGAAGAATGGTTAACATTTTTGGCTAGATCCTCCACTGATCTCTCTGACAACCTCCTGCTGTCTGATACAGATCCACCGTTTTCCACAGATTCTGCCTCGAACCTGAGAAACACGTCAGCACAGTTCATTTTTAGCTCCTGAGACACATGCTTAAAAATAAGCATTCTTACAAGCATCTATGGTCCCTTGAACGTCCCTTTCCATTCTACAAAGGTTCTTTGGATTTTTAAAATGTCATTCACAATACACTCTAACAAAAAGGGGCTTTTCAACGCAGAGGCTCAGAAGCAGCATTTTGGGTTCCCCTGAAAATCTTTCAGTTAGCAGTTCTTAAAAGAACCATTTTTTTCTTTAGAACACTTTAATTATCCAAAGAACATTTCTGCATTATAAAATCTGGTGCTGATGGGAAATTTTAGACAGAAATGAGAGAATAAACATACGGTGCATCACTTTGAGCATATGACAAGTAATCCACAAGGACATCCAAGCCTTGGTTTTCCTCATCCAGAAACTCCTGAGCCCACCTATAGAGTACAAAAGGAATATCCTGATATGTATCTATGGAGGTTTTCCATTATTCAGCTGCAAAATTATCTTTCAGGTTTATTCAGGAGTAGCAGTGAAAGTATCTTTGCACTGCACAAGAACATCAAGCTGCCACTAACCCAATGTGATTGGTTCTCAGCGAGATCTCCAGCTCTCTTAGGACTTGAGTTGACTCCTGCACACGTTTCTTGAACTGTGGAGAAGGATCACAGAGACAGTCACTCTAAACTGAGGTTTCATTTGGGCTTTTTGGGCAGGTGGGTGTTAGCGCTGATATGGATAAAAGAGAAGAGTGTATGGATGCGGTGATGGAAAGAACAAAAAGAGAGTGATTGTACTGACCCTGCGTGCCACTCCACCCTGGTCCTGGTAGAAGCTCTTAATTTTAGACAGATACGCCGAGGGAGGGTTTTTCACCTGAAAACGCTCCTAAAAGACATCAAGAGAAAGAGAAGCAATATATGGGCTGCTTTCCAGCTGTTATGTAAATGCTTTTTGATTAAATAGAATAATATAAATGTTTGGGGTTGATAAGACATTTAATGTTAAATTATGTTTAAAATCCAGTTTAAAAAAAAGAGTAATACTATCAAATATTATTAAAATTTAACATAAGATAAAAAAAAATATTTAAATGAATTTTAGAATGTAATCTATTTTTGTGAATTACATGATCCTTGAGAAATCATTGTATGGGGAGTTCATTTGCAAAAACAGATAACTTTTCCAGGTTATTTTGATTAGGTAAAAAAATTACTTTACTGCTAACTAGCTCAATAAAAAAAAAAGGTATTATAATAACTTTAATAAACTCTTCACACATACTGATTTGATGCTCAAGAAACGTTTTATTAGCAAATGTGAGAACTATTTTTGTGGAAACCAAGATAATGTTTTTGATGAATAACGTTCAAAAGAACAGCATTTATTTGAAAAATAAATCTTTTGTAACATAAATGTTACTGACACTTTTAAACTATTTAATGCATCTTTTTTTTTAATAAAACAATGAAAAAATAACTAAATAAAACATCTCACTGACCCCAAAATTTTAAACTGCATTCTAAATCTATCTCAGATACTTTGGTCACATTTACATTAACACATATTTCCCCTGAAGGTGGTATAACAGCCTACATAATCCCCACAAGAAACACATTTTAGATGTGTGCATTCATTGCTTTCACAACCAGTGCTCTCATGCATGCGTAGCTACAAAACTTGCATCCCACAGTTGTCATGGAGACGCAAATATTAACACAGGAAGTGCGTAGACTTCACCACCTTAGAGTCTGACCTCATAACGCTACTCTAATTTTTCCCTTGAAGCCTTTTTCTCCTTTTGAGATATCTGCTTACCACTAGATGTTACATCACCCCCTTTAACCACAAATGTTGCATCTTGTTTTTACTGTCATTAAAAGTTAAAAAAAATCAGAACTTAAGAATAAACATTCTTTGCGAAACGTTGCACTGTGTCTAGTAAGCCTACTTAAATAAAAATTGTTTATTAAAGAGTCTGCCACTGATGATTTTTCCTTCTTTAAGGCTATGCATCTCTATGAAAATGATCACTACAATGCCCCAAGCTGTATTTTAATTATATTGTCACAACAAAGAACAATAAAAAACAGGTTGAATCTTTCAATTTTAGAGAGACATTTGAAAAACACTAACATTTTCTCCTGATGTATGCATGACTGGAGTAATACATTAAATGCTGTTTTTACTTTTCATCTTTAAGGTATTGTAGAAATTGGTTACAGTTGCTTGAACCCTTGTTACAGTCCTCATTTAACTTGTATAATTTGAGGTTTTGCATTTGTCTCGCAGTGTAAAGATCTCTTTTATGCTTCTGGTTTGTCTAAATATAATCTTCCAGTTTTGAAACTTCCATTCAAAGGTCACACCTACTCCGCAGACATGAAGCATTATGCTAATACAGAGAAAACTGCTCCAAAATAACGGCCTTATGTACTTCAATGTGACTAATTCATTACGTATTTCAATATGACTAATGTCTCACACTCTAAATGAGAAGTAAACGGGAGAAAAGACCAAGATAGTCTCAGTTCTACTATGCTGTCTATTACTTAAAAGCACATAACGTTGAAGCGAGTCGACTCACCTGATCGCAGACCAGCTCCCATTTCTTTTCATTGTCATACTGACTCAGAAGCTTCATCTTGTCAGGAGGCAGATTCATGGAGCTCTGAGAAGAGAAAGTAGAGGTTCATGGAGATCAGGTGAAATCCTGTTTGTACAAAGACTGTAGCAGACATATGGACTCAAATTATTGCAGTATCAATTTTAATAAACTAAGCATATTGCTATTATTATTGGTTGATGTTCACAAATATCTAATTTGTCTCTTGAACAATTTCCTGTTGAGCAGTTTTGAAACGTTCTTGCCTAGACTCAGAGTATGTATAGTCTGCAATTTATAGCAAATGTATATTCAGAGTTAAACTGTTAGGGTTTATAATTGTTTTTCTTATACCTCGGTTGTTGTATGTCTATGCTTATATTTATGATTAATTAGTACACCGCACCGTGGTCCTGTGATGACATTTCACTCCACTATGTCCAGACATGTAGCAGAATGACAATAAAACTCAACTTGACTTGACCTGACAATGCTTATCTATTACAAATACTGGATTTAAGGACTAGGACTGGATAGAAGGATTACATCTGAATATTAAAAAAGTTGAGTTATTGCTGGTATGTAACCTAGAATCAGGTTTACTCAACTGTTTTTAAAAAAAGAAGAGAAGTTTGTCAGTGTTATAATAATAATTGGCTTGAGATGTTTATGGAAACATCTGAATTCTGCAGTATAGCATGAGTAAGTCTGAGCATGGTTTATTAAAATGACTGGCATTAACGTGTGTGTACCATAGTTTTTTTTTTCAGTTTTTAAATAACATCTGATTTGGCATGTACATCAAGAGTTAGTAATACTGACCATCACCATCTATATCTGATGCAGAACATTGGTGGAATAGATGCAGAGAAGGAAATGTCTGCATTACAAAATCTGTTGTGATGCAATTATAGTTCCTTCTTTAACCTGCTTGAGATTGTTAAAGACATAGTTCAGGCAAAAATGAAAATCCTGTCACAGTTTAGGCAACTATTTCTCTTTATTTGGCTTTTGTGGAAAACTCAATAAAAGTCTACTTTTGTTTCTCAGAAGCCGTACAGGTTTGGAATGACATGAGCTTGAGTAAATCATACAGTTTTCATTTTTTTTAGTAAATTATCATATTATGTCCATATTATTTTTCCTTTAAGTTTATCTGCACAAGATCATATGCTGTGTCAGTCATCAGTCTGACACAATGTTACTTCCTGAAAACGGCCTGGGCTACATGTCTTGCATTTAAACGCATAAATATTCAACTTTAGCTACATGTTTTGTACTTTCCCACCAGGTCAGGAATTGCACCTTTTAGCTGAATTAAAAGGGTGTGGTGTGTAAAAAGAAACATAAAAAAGGTGTAAAGTCGAGTGTAGCAATGCTGTGATCTCGGGTGTTTCCTCCTGAGGCACCAAGACGTTTCCGCTCTGAGCATGGTTATTTTTTAAGGTTGTGTGCATAAAGAGCGAAAGCACATTTAGAAACACATTGAGCGGTTGTTGGAGGAACAGAGAGAGAGAGAGAGCGGGTTGGGTGGAGTAGGGTGGGGGACTAACTGTGGTCAACAGAGTGAATAAAGTGCAGACTAGATTAGGGTAATATTATAATTAAAGCACAGTTCAGGGCTTATAGCAGTAGCCTGTGATGAGGACATCACTCTGAAGTGTGACTGTATGTAATGCATATATCCTTTGGCACACTATAGTAATCTAATCAGGGTAGTAGTAACTTCAATGCATGTCCCGAACTCAACCATACAGTACTCTATTGTAAAAATGAGCTTAGCAGGTCCAACTCATCACAGGCCCTGGGACAGTATAGTTGTGCTCCTCTTTGCATAGACCAATAAGAGTATGTTCAGAAAGATCAGGTGGCCATTTGTTATATGAAAGTGCTTCTTTTTTTGTTTTTACTTAAATTAAAATGTCATTTCAAGAAGTTAAAACCAAGAAATGAAGTCATACTCTGACATTTTAGTCACATTTATGAAAAGTCACATTAGTTATTCTGAGATGGAAACAGGCGTATGTGTTACAGAAGTACTAATGGAAGATGCACTCTTAAAATAAAGCTGCTTCAGAAGGTTCTTCACAGTGATGTTGTAGAAGAACCAATTTGGTTTTCCACAAAGAACCATTTAGATGAAAAAGATTCTTCTATGGCACATTAATTAACGAAATCAATTATGTGATTCAACACATTGCTCAACACATGGGATGGCACATCCAGGAGTATAATCCACTGACAGTTTTGTCTTGCATTGAAGTGAAAGACACAACAAAGGTCAGTTGTCACAGAGAAAACAGGACCTCTTTCTATCTTGTGACCTCTTAAGAAGTTACCTAATCTCTCATCCCGCCACTGCTAATGCAAAAGCCCATGTGGAACTGAAGTGACAGTAATCAGATTGTAGTGAGTCAGGAGTGTTTTTCCAAAAGTTACTTCATTTTGCATTTCACGTGGAAGACAATCGCTTTGAAAGGTTCGTAAAGTATTCGATTTTCTTTTTGGATTATCACTGTCTAAAACTACAAGAAGTTCCTGTGTTTTTCCCTCTTATATCTAATCCTGTTGTAGTTCCTTACACGGCTGTTGTTTTTATCAGAACAGGAAGTATCAAGATTAGCTACTTTTGCTGTGCTGATGTATAATATTTACATGTCTGCATATAAAGAACTCACCAGAACCACACTGAAGCGTTCTTCGAGCTCTTCCTCAGGAGGCATGGGTAGTTTAGCAGGGGCACATTTCTTTTTGGGTGTGGAGAGAGCAGCGTTTGACCCTCCGGTTGAACCTTTGGCATCAGGCCCTTCCACCTGCTCCAAGCCGCCGGCTGCGTTACCCATCACAACTTTCCTTAGGAATTCCAGGATATTGAAGTCTTTCTGGATCAACCACGGGTAATTCCAAAAGGACCAACTCTGGAGAAACCCAGACAAATCTCTGTGCAATCCTCAGGTAAAAATCCACTGAAGTGTTTGAAGTCTTCTAGTCACTCAGATCCAGTCTAGGTAGAAGCACATGGAGTCTTGTAGGACATGCTGTCAGACAGTATTGATACCTTTCAAACCAAAAACAGCGATTGTGCAAGTGATTGTGAAGAGACTCTCAATGAGGATGAGAACTTAAAAATCAAATCACAATCAGAAAATTGCTCAGATTTCAAAATGAAGGGTAAACAGAACTTTCACCTTTGCTTGATCGAAAAAGGAAGAAGAAAAGCCTGTTTAAGCTTTCACAATACAGACAATAGAGGTCCCTTGAAAGTCCAGCTCTTCAGCCTTTCAGTGGGGCTGAGTGTGTTGATTACCAGCGTAACAGGCCTGTTCTCCAGTTGTCTGCCTCTCATGTGAGTGCTTAAGGTGTTGGAGCATCTTCCTTTATGCCTCTCTTATCAAGCCTGCAGAAGATTCTTTCAAAAGAATACACAGATGTAGACAAATTTACATGAAGGCACCTGTCCGAGCACACTGGTGTGTGTTACAGAAATGAGAGAGAACCAGTTTTGACAGAAGGAAACCACAAAAAAAGCAGAAGCATCACGCTTCCTGTTATACATCGCACCAGAGAAAGAGAGAGAGAGAGCACGCTGGGTGTGTCAGTTTGAGTTCTGTTTGAATTTAAAAATATGATGATCTAAAACATATCACACCACTCATGTGCATATGGTGTCCTGTATGTGTGTTACGACACTGATGCTGTTGATCAGGGCTTGTTGTCACAACTTGTTTTCTCAATTTTTCAAATTCTGTCCTAAAATCATTTCAGTAATGGAAAAAGTTTATTTCAGCATTTACTAATATGTAACTAAAATAAAAAGAGTCTCTGTTTATATTATTTAATGAACCTGAGCTTACGAGAACAGGGGCCTATTTCACAAAGGAGGTTATTTGAAAACTCAGAGTTTCTTAACCCTGAGATAAGGGAAACTCTGGGTTTTCCGTTTCAAAAAGCAGGTTTGTCGAACTAGGGAAAGCAGGGTAACTCAAGCCTGTTTCTGAAAGAGAGGTTACTATTACTCAGAGTCATTTACTGTGGTAACTTACGCTGTGAAACTAACCTGGTCGGGAGCAGGTTTTAATCTCTAAACTCTGTCGGTCTCCTCCCCTTTTTTAAAGACGAAGCGGTATTTCTCGCCGTAGCTTTAGTTATTTAATGCAAACAT
>JAUCMT010000068.1:15164722-15186435 GCA_032357475.1 Enteromius thamalakanensis
CATCTCATGAAAAATCGGAGCAGAAACAAAGGTGTTGCGTTTATAATTTTGTTGAGTGTTATTAACAGTTCTCAGTACAATTGAACTGTAACAAGGACACCTTAAAATAAATTGTAACCAACCTCTGTTTAAACAGAATAATTAAGTGTATTCATTGCTCAATACATCCCTCCCACCCTTCTTTCTTTTTTCTCTATTTGAAAGTTAAATACTGTTTTTAAATAACTACATTAATCGAAACTGCATGAGAGCTTTGCAATTATAGTGATTATAATATGAGGATGATCAGCATTTTTGTGGCTGGCTGGCAGGTGTGAATATTACTGCCATCCTGAATATAGTGGCTGATTCTCTTTGTTCCAACAATTCATTAATCTGCCAATAGGATAGTTAATAAATGATGGCACACTAATGAATAGCTGTGTTTAGGTCTGTTCTGTTGAAGATGAGAATGTAGATTTTGCAGCGCTGCCAAATGCATCTAAATGCTGAGTGTCATTAATCAGTGTGCCCTTGATTAAGACCTTATAAAAACTAACAGTCTTTAATGCAGATTGCATTGCTCCAATTTGCTAATCTGCTAGCTAGTTGTAATGTGGAGTGAAGTGAAGTTGCAACCTCAAATCTAAGAGATTAAAAGGAATCGTTCACAACGTTTGAATTTTTGGTAGCCTAAGTATAATGCATATTCCTCTGAGCCACAACTCTCATATTTCAGAGGATAAATATTGCTGAATCTTGTCAATCCAAGACACAAATTGAATGGCAATTACTTTAAAGAAGGACTTACATTTTTTTTTTGTCTTTGAGCTGCAAATAAACTGGAATCAGCAGGTTTGATGGGAGACCATCATTTGCTTTCCTGGCAAAAGTTTTCAAGACATTTAGAGAAGTTTAAGAGTTTCGACCCAGGGTACAACGCTGTCATTTCATGCCTTATTTTCAAAATGGGAAGGCTAGAATCCACCTTCCTTAGATAACAGGAGCACTCTGTCCATTCGACGAATGATCCTGGGCCACAAATCTATAACACTCAATCTGAACACTAAGTACAGAGCCTCTGTTGATGGTCAGGTCATTTAAAAGATTGCAAAGCCCCACAGTGGCGCTTTATGGAGCCGTAAATCTCCAGAGATCTACATGAGGCAGACCAGGCAGATTGCCCACCTATATTTTAAGGTCCAAGATGAACAGAAGCAGTCCATTCTCTTTAGTGTGCTTTAAAGGCATCAAACTCAAAGGTGTCTTTGCTACAGTTGCTCACACTTCACTTCTCTTCTCTTTGGTGTGATGATGATAGGGTTTCTTCATAATGGCTGATGGTTCAAACGGACCTCAGTCACCTCTCTTCCCCTCACTCTCTCTTGAATTCTAGCCAGTATGGTCCTAAAACCAAAGAATTATCCTCTGCAACCACACACAAACACACCTAAAAATAGACCATGGCTCAGTGCGGCAATTATTTATCGGGTCAGTCCGGAGGGGGCCAGCTTGCAGCGACACCCGGATATTAGAGCACAGACCCTGGACCGCATCCACAGCGGAGAAGAACATTTTACAGCTAACAAGCCCTTTGGGAGAAGAGAGCAAGCATTGATTAAGCGAATACTGCTGCTGCTTTTGGTCATTATATTGTGTTCGATAAAATGTAGTGGAGACTTGGCTCTGGCGGAGCCCGGCTCACCGGCGAGGTGCTGAGACAGCAGAGCAGCTAGTCTCCACTACTTTTCATCTCCCTCTCAGTCAGCAGCAAGGTCTTCTGGGAAAATGACATTTTTGCAAAATCAACTCAGGAACCAACTCATATTAGCGATCTGTTGAATTAAACAGATAAGGAGCTGACAAAGGCATTGATATAAGCAGTAATAGTACTAAAAATAAGCTAGCATTAGCATTATTGTTTTAATTATTATTTATTTATTAACAGAATTTAGAGCATTTAGATTAAATTGTATTATAAGTAAAACTAATACTGATCATAATAAACAATATATATATATATATATAGTTTTTATAATTTTTTGTGAATTAGTTATTTTTAAGTAGATGTTAAATTGAAAATAATATTTTTGCATAATAATAATAACAAAAATTACGTATGAATCATTTTTTTATATTTTGACATTTTAATAGGTTTTACAAATTATAGGCTAAATCGAACATAACATAACATGACAATGTAAATGATGATAAAAACAACAATAAAACATAATACTAATTCTTATTAATATATGTTATTATATATGTAATATTATTATTATTATTATTATTACTATTATTGTTACTGACACAATATAAGAATGATGTGAATGTCCCATAAATCTGACTGAAAATATGTAATTAAGTAATTAATTTAAATCAAAAGTCCTAATCAATTGATTGCAGTTGTGTAAATCTATAGAGTGTTATATTTACCATCTCCATGAAGAACACAGTAAAAAATTATGAAAGTCTTCAATCAGTGATCACGGGATCCAAACGTTTATCAGGTAGGCAGGTGGAGGAATGTTCTAGGTCAGCAGAGCTACTAGGTGGTGGTCAAACAGTGAATGTCAGGCCATTACAGTGATTAGCCGAGACCCACGAGTGTCATCTGACAGGCCCTACTAATGAAGCATGAAGACAGGCTGAGCAAGATGACAGGACAGGCCTCCATAGCCTGACATCCCAACCTAAAACAGACAGCTCAGCAATAAACCAGGCCAACATATACGTCCCTTCACTTTTCTCTCTCCTGGACTCTGACGCAGTGAAAACTTATCATTGTGCTCTTGGGTTTAGGTTTTGTTTCAAAACTTAGCACCACTGGTGATGAGTCAGCGATCAATCCTGATCTGTCTTCTTCACAAAGAGATACAGTGTAGGAATCAAACACGGCACAGCATGTGTACTGTACACAGAGCCTAAACACACATCATATCAGTCCATGAGAAGCATGAGCCCCTGTTACGTGGATTTATAACTACTGGTTTGTCAAAATATGTTATGAAATATTCAACACAGTACAAATCGTTCAAACTCGTATGACCTCATAAACCCCAGTGATGTGTAGGTTTGGAGGCGGGGTTAGGTGTAGGTCATTCATACAAATTCATACGAATTGGCAACTCATAAAATACGTACGATTTACCAAAAATGTAATTCGGATGAGGTTGTACGAATTTGTAAGAATTAGCCACCTCGTAAAATATGTACGAATATATAACGAATGTATAATTACTTAGTGCATGAATAATTATTTGTGAGTATTATGAAAATTTATACTACGGGGCAGTTGAATGCTTGAATCTGATTGGCTGACGAACATTCTGAGGTGTGCAATTATTTTCAGGGAAACGCACGGCGAACGTAGTTCCAGGCAGCTCTCATTTCAGTTCCATCACTTCACATTTTAACTACAGTACGCACACTACGGTTACACACTCACACAAAAACGTGTTGTCAGCACTGCCCTGACGATTTTATCAGTTAGCCTAGCACAGCAACTTAAAGGCTACACATGACATTTCTCACCAGCGAGGTAATATAAGCGATGCATCTTAAAGCAGACTTACAGTGTAGAGATGATGCTTCAGGGACACAAAGAGGAAGCCTAATTCATACAAGCTCTCTCTCTCTCTCTCTCTGTTTCTCTTTCTCTGTGTCGCTGTCTCTCTCGCTCTCTTTCTAATAACTTCATTATTAACTGCATAAGTCTGATATCAACGGCTCAAGCCTCCATTGCCAGCTTTAAAATGACGTTTTGGAACTAGCAAAAGAGTCATTGGATGAGATGCGGAAGTAATAATCCAATCCGTCGTGACCGCATCACCACCCTGGGGTGTGCATTATTTTTCTAATAATCCAACGGCCTGTCGTCAATTATTCCTTACATAAATAGACTGATGAGCTACTTAACTAATACAAGTGTAGAGCAATGTTGTACCACTATGGCTATTTTAATTCTATAAAGCATTATAGTAAAATGGCAGCTTAAAACACTATGAATGTTTTTTTTTTACCTACTGTATGATACACCACAATGACCAACTGCTCATTCACAACAATCGTGCTCTCACACATATCTTTCTGTCTAGAAACACTTTGTTGGTTTTGGTTCTATAGATTATAGCTTAAGAGTGATACAGTCACATGAAAGTTCATCAAGCTTTACTGTTGTAGTAAGCATGTGTTGCAGTGCAGATGTGAAGAGATGGAAGACCATCAGCAGGGATTTAGTCGGCAAAAGGAAACAATAATATCCACAAAGCAAACAGATGACATAAAACACTACTGTACTTACAAAGTTATTTAACCAACTTAGACAGACAGAGATACAGATAATTGTATTGCTGCAGCACACCCTTGGTTATGACCCACCTTGAGTGCCCTCCATAATAATAGCGCTTCCTTTCAGACACGGGGAGCAGCTGAGGACTTTTACATGTTGCAGTGATGGATTAAATTATATATGTTTTAGATGCAGATTTGAATGATTATCTTGTAATGCAGGGAGATGGAGCTCAAATTGTCCTAGCCTTTGTAACAGACATGCGAAGGTAATTCATGCAAAATCTCATTGCACCTTTATTTAGGAGTCAGACACTCAAATTACTTATGAATAGCCCATCTAGAGAGAGCAAACGTCTCAAGCTGACAGCCTCATGAATAACCCAAATGAAAATGGAGCCAACTATTCGTGACCTTTGCTGTCCTGGAAAACATGGCACTATTTGCGAGCCGACGGCATTTCATCCTTTCAAACTATGTAAAATGCATTTCAGTGAGCCAATTAAAAAATGTATATTTTATGAGGAGATGCACAAAGTGACTTCGTTCAGTTTTTTGTCTTTATCTTTTAAACAATTGCACCTGTGTTTGCTTTTGAAATGTTTTGATATTGCTTGTGAGTAGTGTAAAGTCTGTAAAGTCGATGTGTTTAGACATCGCTAAACTGTCTTTTCTAATGCATAATGTTTGATGCAATATCATTGGCTTGAGTTTCCATTTGATTTATCAAATTAATTTCTTTAGCTTTCATTATATGGAGTACATTGGGGCAGGGATCTCAAAAACATTTTTAAACCCACAATATATAAAACAGAAACAAGGATAATTTGTCACAGAATATTCTGAATACACTGAAGCTAATGTAAACAAAATATTTGTGAATAATAATATAGTTAATTACTGAACTTGAAGAGATAATACACAGCAAAAGTTGATCACATGAACGTATCAAAAATTACCAAAACATAAGCATAGCATTATGCTTTTTTTTTTAGCTTTTTTATCATGTTGGCTCATGTGCTTAATGTTTTACGCTTCAGAAATGTGGCATGCAGTTATTTCTAGTAATGAGCATATAGTGTGCACTGATACTACCAAGTTTTTGAGGTACATTGTAGGAATTTTCAGGCATCGGACATCACAGTGCACTGGAAGGATTTCAATATTGAGGCATCCCTTAAAATGTCTGACTCCCTAAGCAGCGCCCTGACTACTGAACTAGGATGTTCGTTTGAGCAGCATACATTGTTTCAGAACTTGTTGAAATATAGTAGGCTCATATGGACTACATTAAATTAAAGATTTTTTTATTCTATAGAAATACAAAGTTATACAATTTTAGAAAGATGTGAGGGTGAATATATGACAAACTCTCCTCATATGAGTACACACCTCATGAAATATCTATTGTATAAACATTTACATGGCCCCTCATGATAGTGGAAGGAATACTATCCTGAAAGGAATAATTTCAATAGAAAATAGATTTTTTAACTTTTGCATTTTTAACAGTTAAATATATATATTTTTTAAATCTAGAAATTAAATGGTGTTTATAGCATATCACTTTCGATGTCATTCTGCCATTAACCTACAACACTTGAAAATAATGGTTTAGTGAGTCAGAGGGCAAATACCCTCTTAAAATAAATGTCCTTTTACATCCTTGAAATCCCTCTTACAATCCCTCAGACAAAGAGTCTTCTTTGTAGGCAAAGAGATGAACTTACAACTCTCTATAGTCCTGGCAGAAAATCAAAAGCACTTGTTAGGATTCTTGTGAGCAGATACTTGAGCAGACTCACACTAGAGCGGAGGCGAAGGAAAGAGAGAGAGAGAGAGAGAGTAGAGGGAGACGACGATGAGAGACATTCATGTTGATGTATGACAGTCCCAGAGAGCAAATTCTACACCTTGGAGGCACTACAAAATGTCCAGGTCAAACAGCATCCCAGGAATTCTGGGATTCAAGAAGGATGGAATCATAATGGAACTTCAGTCATTAACTAACAATTTTACAGTATTTAATACTCTATTACATTTATTATTAATAGGTTTTCCTCCTTTTTTTTACATTTCACAGTGTAAAGGTTTACTACACCCTCTCAGAAATAAAGGCACAAGAACTGTCACTGAAGTGGTACCTTATCAGAAGGTATACTTTTTTACCTATACAATTAAAATATGTACACTTTAAGTATGTACTTAAGGTACCAAAATAGACCCTTTAGGTACAAAAAAGTAAACAAAACACAAATTAACATTACATCCATAATCAACAGCAAACAACAAAACAAACATTAATTGAACCACTAGTAGTAGTAAACTACAATGTTACATATTGATGTGTATTTAAATCACAATAACAAAAAATAAAAATATACAAATATATATAAATAATAAATATAATATATTTTTATAATAAAAATATATAAAAGTAACATCTTTACAAAAATAACTTACAATTTACTTTTAATAAAAGTGAGACAAAGCTCATTTTTAGCATTTTTTTTTGATTGGCAGTTAATGACATGTGCAACATCAGACATGTGCAACACAAAAATGAGTACAAAAGCATTTTCTCAAACATTCACATTGAAATCCTCTAATTAATTCTTTTAATTCATTGAAGAGGAAGAAAAAAAAATACCATCTGCAGCAGCCCCAAAGGCAAATGATAATTCGGAGAGAGAAAAAGGACAGAAATAAGATGCAACTAAACACTCAGTGAAAATAAAGAAATAAATATTGTCCTAAAGGCTGCTTCTACCACATCACCGCGCAGCTCCAAAGTTTTCTCTTCAGTTGGGGAGCATTTGGGGTACACTCTCTCCCTGGGCATTAAAAATTAATGTCTTCTATTTGGAATAAAATAGAGATAAAAAAGGAAGAGTAGAGCATCAACTTTGTGACTTTTTGGCTGTTTTTTGCCTTTTTTCTTAATAATGTTACTGTCCTCATGATGCACGTGGAACAAACTTCTTTCTGTTTTGTAGAGGTGAATCCCTCAGGCGACTCATTATTTTTACGAATTGTAAATCAAGAATTTTTTCTGCTTCATTTGAAGTAATGTCTACTCTTTTTTACTACAGAGCACAGCACAGAGGAGTGTGCTTAAATCTGACATGTTTGCTGGGTATGTATACACTGGTCTCAATGCAAATGCAAAAATGTATATATCAAAAACACTGTGTGTTCCAGCGGCAGTGGGACGTGTTTATTTGCTCTCGTGCGAAGCAAGAGCTGATTCAATGCAGAATCAGGGTCACAACATTAAACTAAGCTTTGTAGTCGAGCCCTATTATTAGACTAGATGGTGCATATCATAAATATTGCATCATCATACTCCCTTCTGCTGAAACACTTCAAATCATTAATGATAAAGCGTATACTCTCAAACATTGCGCGTGCTTTGTATTCTCTGAATCTGCATAACACAAATATGCACGCAATACCACTGCAGAAATCATCTGAAAACAAAACACTAGCGCATGGAAAGCGGTCTTCAGTTTTCTCTCTGACCAGCCCCTTCAGACTATGTTTGCATCAAGTCTACTTGGGGTCTTAGCTGGGAGCTCAGTGGGCAAGCATTTCCAAAGAGGAGCTGGCAGTGAAAAAGCTGTGTGCAGATTTTTGTGAGGATTTTGTTTTTTGCAGCTGCTCCTCGCGCTTTCCCAAGCTCCATGCATTGATTCCAAATGACAAGTTCGCTCTGGATCATGTGACCCTAGCTCTCCTAGGAGGTAAAGAACAGACCTTTTATCTCCAAGGAGGGAAAGAGCGAGATTTACCATAAGAGCTGAACCTGATCAACACCTTGGAGATATCACCTCCCTTAGCTATATCTGAGTTGAGAGACGCAAAGGAATCTTAAGATATATCTCTGAGGCTTTGTACCTCCGATTTTACAGCTCCAAAAACAACCTACGCCAAAACACTCTGGCTGGCACATTTGTTAAATTTCAAAGAAGCAATACAATACATAATGAGACAATTAGAGAGCTGAAAACTGCTTGTGTTCAGTGCAAGAAAGCAATTTTTTGTTTTATTGAAAATGCACGCCTATTATAAGGTTAAAGTGATAGCTGCATTATAATTGAGTCATCATTTACGTAATCTCTTAATCTCATGTCTTATCAAATTTTCCTTTTTCTGCAGAACAAAACTGCTATTCATAAGGTGAACAGCAACTGAAGTTTAAGAAAGAGAGCAAGTGTTTTGCTCAAGTTGGTAAAATGTCATCCAGAGTTGCAGAAACTGAACCAACTATTTTCTAGTAAAATCCTATGATCTTTGAGTTGAAACCACTTGACAGTACCATTGAAAATGTAAGACTAAATTCTCTCTTGCTTACCAATAATGCATTTATTTGAACAAAAACAACAATAATTTAAACCTTATTAGGTTTTAATATAGTTGGATTCTATTTTATTGGAAATTGTAACATCATGTTTCTGTCCTGTCTCATGCTCCCCCGTGTCTTTGTATACTTTGGTTTAGTCCTGTCTGTTTGGTTTCTCCCTATTCTGTTTGATTGTCTCACCTGTGTTTTGTAACACCTGCCCTCACTTTAGCCTTGATTTGTGTCCCTTTAAATACCGATGTCTTTTTGTTGTTTTCAGGTCTTGTTAACGTTATGTTGAATGTGTTGTAGTTCGCCTCGTGTTTACCTTGTGCTGCCCCGACAGCGTTTTGTTTTGTAACCTGGAAGTGTTTGTTTAATAAACCTTTGCATCTAGTTATTCGCGTCTTCTGCTCTTTGCCCCACGAGAGGAACAGCACTAATCACGACAGAAATGCTGTGGTGTAACGTTGAATTTTCAGCCTCATTACTCAAGTTTTCAGTGTTGCTTTAATCCCTCAGAAATCATTCTAATATGTTGATTTTCTGTTTAATTCAAATGTAGTCTTATTATTTATGTTTAAAACAGTTGTGGCTTAAGGCAACAACTGCATGTTTACAGCTGTACAACTGTGACACAATTTTCCAGGATTCTTTAATTAACATAAATATAACAATATATCATTGGCTAATATAATAATAATTCACGAGTTTGAGCTTACTAGTAATTTAATAAAAATAATAAGTGATGTTGATAAAAATTTCGGGAGGAGCACGCATGGATAATTATCCTCAATTATCCTATTCCATCTCACCCAATCAGATCTAAGCATCTCCGCCTTAAATAAGACCATTTCCATCCCTTCAGTATCTTGTTTACACAGCCCTCCTCCTCCGCCATCGATGCACACCTTCCTACGTTGGGGGCACGCGTGGTTTGAGCCGGACACCGATCTCTGCCCTCGCTAGGGTTTAAACTACTAGGGCTCGGAGTCCGCCGATCTCCCAGCTCGGTCCCCTGGCACACCCCTAAACCAACACCTGTCACTGGGGTTTAGACCAATCCTACAAAATCGTACAAGTGAGGTTGTAAGTATGAATTAGCCACCTCGTAAAATACAGTACATACGAACTGTTCGAAAAGATTGTGTTGTTTGAACTTTACATTGCTGTTTAATAGGTTCATTGTTCACACTGTGCTCCAGAATTATATGAACTCTCATCACATGTGGGATATTACAGTTTACTAGAGTCATTTCTGATGAATGAGGTTAAACGGTCAGGGTCATTTTGTGCTCAAGGTTTATCGCTTTCAGGTCCCAGATATTCGCCTTTACATTTGGGAGAGGGTGATTGCTTTGCACCCCAGTCCACTAACCTTTATGACCTTCCCTTTAGCTCTTATCTGCTCATTTACCACATCCTGATGGCTGTTTGACAGCATTCAACATCATGTGCGCTTCTGAAGGATCCTTCCAGTACAATACAACCACACAAAGCAAGATATTATCACAATTCACTCAGACATGTAATATATATATATATATATATATATATATAGTGACCCTGGAACACAAAACCAGTCTTAAGTCGCTGGGGTATATTTGTAGCAATAGCCAAAAATACATTGTATGTGTCAAAATTATTGATGTTTCTTTTTTTGTCAAAAATCCTTAGGATAGTGAGTAAAGATCTTGTTCCATGAAGATATTTAGTCAATTTCTTACTGTAAACATATTAAAACTTAATTTTTGATTAGTAATATGCATTGATAAGATCATCATTTGGACAACTTTAAAAGTGATTTTCTCAGCATTTAGATTTTTCTGTACTCTCAGTTTCCAGATTTTCATAAAGTTGTATCTCGGTCAAATATTGCCATATCCTAACAAATCATATAACAATGGAAAGATTATTTATTCAGCTTTCAGATCATGTATAAATCTCAATTTCAGAAAATTAACACTTATGACTGGTTTTGTTGTCCAGGGTCATATATTTATACATATCTATAGGATATATAGCATCATACATGCAAAATAAATAAATAAAACATTGATTTTAAAAGCTTTTCCGTAGCTGAAACGGTATTATTTTATGGTTCTAAAAACACCAAGATCAGTGGTTTGATTTCCAAGATGTGCAAGAACGGAAAATAAAGTAAAACGCAAATACCCTGAATGAAATCTAAGTCGCTTTGGATAAAACCCCCTTAAATAAAACGGTGCATGAATGTAAATGTTTTATGTGTACCGTCTCCTCCCCAGTGTCACCTGAGATATCGTCTCACAAACTATTCAGCGGCTCCATTAAGACCGCGCTGCTATATGATTTTATATTCATATTCACAGAGCTTCTTCCTGGAACTTGTCCAGTATTTCTGTGCAGCGCACCTGCGCATAAGCGTTTCTTATCAGATCCCATTCAGGCAAATCACTCTCTGTATCTCCACGTTTGGCTGACGGTTCAGGACCCAATTAAATGAAGCCGTAACGCAGTGTTTATGGGTAGCGGTGGTGTCTGCACAGCCAGCGGTATGAATGGCACAATGACAGTCTTAAAGAAGTGTTGATTAGCAATGACAGCCCTGAATAGGTAATTAGTTTCTCCGGCAGCTTTCTCAATAGACGTCTCACGCTTCAAATGTGATTCTCTGATGCCTCTGCTGGTATTTTTAGTCCGAGACATTGAGTGGGAGGACTCTGTGCAGCAGTGATTAATGGACACGTTTTCATCTATTGTAGTACAACATGTGAACATTGCCATGCTTTCTGCGTACTTCATTCATGTGCGAATGCGGACCTCTAATGTACCCTAAATAAAACAAACACAATTATTTCTGCACCTTTTTTCTCCGGTGTGGCAATTCAAATGATGTGAGAAGCAGGAATATAAATTATTTTCTTTTGTGTTTTAAATTAATCAATATATAAAAACAAAAGCAAACTACCTCCAAAATATACAAATAAAAAAGCCAGATCTTCAAGTAAAATTACCAAAATGCGTTTGTTGCTAATAAGTGCATTAACTTGCGAGATATCAGTGAAGGGAATTCTGCACGCTGAGCGTGTTCAAAGCGTGACATCACCACCTAAACTAAAGCATGTGTTACTGTACGTGTTCATGTCACAAAGACACGCCAGGAGAGGGGATGCAAGAGACAGAATAAAAGAGGATAACACAAAAAAGGGAGAGAAAGAAAGGCTGGAAAGGATGTAGAAACAAGGGATGTTGCTGTGATGAATGAAGAGAGGAAAATAACATGATAGAAGAAGTGAGGGGGAAAAGCAAAGGGGGAAAGAGAGCTGTTGAACAGAGGTTTGCGGGAGATGGAGGGAGGGAGTAGTTTCACATGCTGCTGATGCTGCTGCATTGTGCTGCAGTGTGATCTGGTCTCCCTGTGACTATAGGACTTTACTGCACCTGTGGAACTGTGTGTGGTGCTGCCGCCTAGAGGCCATTGAGGGAACTGCCTTCTCAGCTCTCTGGCTCTCCGCACGTGTGGGGAATGGAATCATAACTGTATTGTTTTTCAATTCAATGAATAATAATTCCATTATTATTATAATTACTATTGTGAGTGTTGTAATAATTTTGTAATATAAGTATTTCAATTACTTTTATAAAGGTATGTATGATTGACAGCTCAAGGTTGAAATAGGTAGCCATACTGCAAAAAAAAAAAGAGGCATTTCTCCCTGGATAGCACATTTCAGAGTAGAATTGCTGACTACAGCATAATTTGTCAGAGAAACAGCTATGTAAACATAACATGATTCCTTGACCGCAATATGCCATGTTTTCCAACAACTGGAAGTGGGCAGGACCATACAGATTAAAGGTGTAGTATGTAATATTGCCAATGTGCCAGCTAGCGTTTGAAATGGAACTGCAATTCTGGCCCAGAATCTACCCGAAATACACAGTTCAGAGTAGAATTACTGGCTATAGCATTATTTTCCAGTGAAACAGTTGTAAACATAACATGTTTCCTATATATCTACAAACATGTTATTTCTTTGAATTTATAATAGTCAAATACATACAGCACCTTTAAAGTAATGTAACGGATTACTTTTTGGTTCCTTTTCTATCTAATTTTATCACAGTCCATTTCAGTAGTATTCAACAATGATTACTATCGGACCTTCCACTTATACTTTGCGATCATTCTAAGTTTAAATACAGATTTAAAACCATTACAGGAAATAGTTTTTAGTTTAGTAGTTATGATACTGTTTCCAGGAAGCATTTAATTAACTCAATGGGCAGGAAAAAAGTTCATCTCTAAAAATAAAGCATATACATAAACCCAAATAGGAAACAAAACAGTTATCAAATAAGCATGTGTCCTGAAACATTGGCGCCTTCTATTTTATAGGTGCTGAGTGGAAAAACAAAACAAAGTGTTATTTTATTTATTTTAGATTGTATATTTTAAAATCATATTAGATTATACAGTGGTATCCGAAATTGTTAGAAAATTTGGCATGTTTAAGAGGTTTCCATTGTTTTGGTTGAATTGGACATTACTATAGGCTAGCCATAAATCAAACTATTGCAAAAACTACCAGCGACAGAGGGAACCACCTGATGAGCTGGACAGATCTATTGTGCATTCAGAGGAAGGCCTTTGACTTTAGTTGCAGAATGCATGGGATAACATTATTGTTGAAGGTCTCAGGAAATATACTGACACTGCTCCAGAGAGATGTGCTGCTGTAATTGCTTCAGTCGGTGGACATACCAAGTAATAAAATTAAAAGTGTATAAAAACAGTACGACTCACTTCAACAGATATTTGTTGTGCTCAGAGCAACCATCTGCATTTTTCATGAACATTATGGAATAAAATCTTGTTTTGGAGGCAAAAACGGGTCAATACTTTCACATCTGTCAGGCTTCTAACAGTTTTTCCACCACTGTATATAAGAGTTACAAGAGAACTTAAATCAGAATCAGAATTACTTTTTGAGAGTAGCCATCTCTCATGAATCCTAGTTTGACCCTATTAATCCTTTTTGATCTCTTATCCACATCAGTGATTTTCCCTGAGCGAGTCCCACAATTCCCTGCCCATACAGCCACACTGCAGTATAATTCTGCAATGATCTGTGACATCAATCATATCGGCCTGCTCCTTCTGCAACCCCTTCCTGACTCTCATCCAGCACCGGTTGCCAAGTGAGGAGCCAATGCATTAGTCCAGGCCCCTGTCATTAATTCTCCATGCCAGGTCTGCAGGCACTCTTTCAGATTGCGACCACAGAGCCTGCCTCGCATCGGCAAAACATTTCAGAAGAAGCAGATCTCCTCTGCCGAAAAATGAATACACAGAGATAGATATATAGAACGTGAGAGAAAGAGAAAGAGAGCAAACAGCCAAAATAGTACCACGCTGCATTTGGTGCTAGTTTTAGAGTGACTACTCAAAGCCCTAACTTTGACACAATGAGATCATCTAAGCTGCCGAAAAGGAATACATTAAACATTCTAGGCCAACAGCTTTGGGAACAAACACCCGATCATGGGGCTGCTCTACTGTGGGAAAAAAATAAAAATAAATTTGGTTCTGCTTGAAAGTCCACCATCTCACTCACTGAGCCTATTACCTGAGCTGTGAATGCCATGTGACTGATTAGAGCTGTAGAAAAGCCAAATCACATTGTTTGAATAATACAATAAAATCCAAAATCAATAAGATAAATAGTACACTCTTACAAACAAAGGTGCTTTAAAAGATTCTTTAAGTGATGCCATAGAAGAACCATGAACCGTGAATGCCATGTGACTGATTAGAGCTGTAGGAAAGCAAAATCACATTGTTAAAATAAAATACAAAAACAAAACATATGACCTGGTATAATATAATAATATATACAATATGATTAATATAATAATAAATAAAACCATCTGAAGCTAAGTTTTTAAGCTAATCGCCTGTGGCGTGAATGCCATGTGACTGATAAGAGCTCAAATAAATTAAAATCATTAAAAACAGTGAGTGTGTGAGTCAGCTAACCATAAGAAAAAGTAGCTTTTTCATTATTGCAGTGATGTACTTCTGAAAGTGAACTAAACACCTCATTCACCTGTGACTTTGCTGGAGAAAGCTGTGGTGTGAACTGCACGTGGTATTGAGGAGTGTTAACGGATGGAGATGATGGGTTGTGGTGAGGACTGGCAAGGACTGCAGCATCCTGCTGTGGCGTTGGAGAGAGAAGCGACAGTGAGTGCAGTGATTGTGAGGACAATGTTTGACTCGTCACCTAAAGCCTTCAGACAAGCATCCGTAGCAAAACTCACAGTGACTCATTGGCCATTTTAGTTCTTTGTTTCTCTACAGAGGTGTAGCGCTGTCAGATCATCAAAATGCCCCTTCACTGACCCCAGACACAGGATGAAAGAAATCACAATGATTTAAACTGCTTCTGCTGGAAATATTGGAATCAAGTAAAAACAAGCCAATTCCAGAAGATGTGTTGGCGTCATTACATGATTTATTGTATGCAAATAGCAACATTGGGGAGAAATAACCGCGCAGTTCAGCCATTTTTCTTGGCATTGCTCTATATTACAAGACTCTGCCATTGTATTGAAGCATTATGGCTTTTAAGAAAATTATGAGGTGCTTAGATTATTTCAGAATAGCAATTCATCTAATATTAGCAGCAGAGAGATCGGTGCCAGACTTAATCAGAAGCTCTACCTCCCATATCATTCAAGAAAATGGCCCCCTACTCTGCCACTAATGTCCTATTACTCAGCAGTTTAGAGAAACAACATTATCAAATGCAGTTTAAGTCTTTTTCTACTTTATTTATTTTAAAAGAAAATGTCTAAAAAAGACTGCATTATTGTGTTAAAGCTGGCACTGCTAAATATGGTGTTAAAAATGCATTTAAAATATTATAAATATGCATAGACATAATATTTCCAGTCTATGATATACAGTAGTCTATTATGAACAAAATGGTTTAACTCAGCATCTAACATGCTTAACTTATCCTCATATCTAGTAAAATGTGTTAATACTCAGTCAAATTGGAATAGTAGTTTATATGTGCATTTTTATCAAACACACACAAAACTGAAATGAGAAACTGATTTTAATTGTTTTTAGAACTCATATTAGGGTTTATTAACCAAAAAAAGAAAATAACCTTGTAAAATACTTGGCATCGTTTTTTTCCTTCTCAAATCCATTTTCAAATACTGGACAGGGTTAGTTTTGTGCCAAAAAGTCTGCTGTGTCTCTGACCCTTAGAAATAAACATGCTGTTTTTTGCTGATGTGTGTTATTTGTAAAAGCCATATTTGCATGTGAAATGATCAACAGCACTGACTTGTGGGCTAAAGTCCAATGTATTCCTCATCCTTAAATAACAGCCTCTTTGCAAAGCCTGCAACACATTCTGACAGATCCACAAAAAAGTTTCTCCTGAAATGTCTCACATAAACTGTTAAAACCATAAAAAATATCTCAGATTTCTAGGTATGACATTTCTATGCAGCTGGCTGGTTTCTGTACAGCTTTGCACAATACCATAGAAGAACCTTTTTTACTTGTGTTTACTTGGGTTACTTGTGGCAAAATGAGGTTCTTCGGATTATAGTAAAAATGTAAGAAAGGGATGTTTCTTTAAAGAACCTTCAGAATGGTTCTTTGTGGAACCAAAAGTGGTTCTTCGATGGAACTGCTGTGAAGAACCTTTTATGCATCTTTATTTTTAGTGCTGGATGGTCACAGACTTCACAGCTTTAAGGTGTTCTTCTTGATGCTTTTTGGGTAGTTTTTACAAAAAAAGAAGATACAACTATGTCTTTATCATATTCTGATCCCTAGATATGATTCTTTTCATTTCAAATGTATGGGATTTTATCACTATTTTAAACCACCATATGATGCCAATATAACTGCACACTTTTCTTTAATAAGCTTTACAATCTACCTAAAGATCTGAAAAGCTTTGTCAGACCGCCTATGTGATAAAATAAAAATCATCCCAGACATTCCGCACTGTTCTCAATTGTAATGTTACAGAGAGAAAAGAATAGTGTGCGTTATCAGAAAAGGTACTGTCAACATAATAAACTATATACACATTTTCCTCATTTCAATCAGGAAAGTCTATCTCCCTAAGACCTGTGATAAATCCTGGTAATAGGATACAGCATGAATGAAAATATGATTAGAAAAGCTCGGAGAAGAGATCCGTTTAATAACATATTAACTTGCCACTCGTACCATCAAATGATGTCAGCTTATGTTCCTCTCCGCCGCGGCTGCAGTCGAATGCATGTGGCGTTAGTGCATCACTGACTAAGTAGGACACTACAAAATGCTCCTTCTTCATCCGTCTCTTTCAGAAGGAGCAGCGAGCTCTTAGATTTATGTGCACATGATCAAATAAGAAGCTCTATTTTAGAGTTGTTCTCTGGAGAACCTAAAAATCCTTCCCATGAAAAGGTCATTTGTTGATAGTGGCCTGTAAAGAGTCGTTTTATATCACTGTCCCTCTTAAATTGGTTTTTTCTTCAGACGTCACAATTCAAGCATGTCGTTTTGGAACAGAACGGCAAAAAGCTGTTGGGAATGGCTGATTTGCATCTGTGAGGCAAAAGAAAAAAACAGCCAGGCACAGTAAAAAGAAAGAGGGAAAGCGGTTGAACTGGGAAGTGGAAAGGATGGATGAAAGTGGAAGCATCTTATTTTGTTTACTCATGCATGAATCTTTCCGCTGTCTGACCTGTATTCTGCACAAAAATTAATGGTCTCTAGAGAGTTCAATTGAATTTTTTTCTGGTGCCATAGGTAAAATATATATTTAATGATCCCTTCTTTACACGAGAGGTCTTACATTTTACATGGCTTTAACAAACATGCTCATGAAGGGCTGGCAAGACCAGTATAGCCTCTGAAGTCTGGAAGCAAATTTCCATTTTGTTTACAAGCAGCTCACACCGCAGGGGAGGGAGGACCGAGAGCTTCCTGACTGGTTCGGTAAAGGGCCCGATGCAGAGTACTGGACTCTGCAGACAATCAATTACAGTACTAATAAGAGGAAAACAGCACACGTTAAAGAGAGACAAGATAGATGGGTGGGTGGTGAAAATATTTTCTAAGTTGGCTTGATTTGCATACATCGAAATGTTAGTAATTTTGTAAGACATAACGTTTGTAGCTGCTTTGAAATGTAAATTGCATCAGTTCTTAACCGAGAAACGTGTGAAATTGTACATATGGCACTAAATACATTGTCATTCCAGTGAAATTACTGCATTACAATATGTAGTGCATCTATCACTGTAAACAATCCCTGCAATGCTGAATGCTTCATGAGGAAAATGTATAGTTCTGGGATCTCTCAGGTTGCGTGACAGTTGTTAAACAGCATACAACAGTTAAGCATAACTTATTGCACAAGCAGGAATGCTGTTTAGTAACTGTTTAATAAACCAGAAATGAACATAACTTACATTTAAGACATGCAGTCTTGTCAGGTTATTTATGTAGTTTCGCTTCACTGAGGAAATAGTTCCAAACGAAGCCAAAGTAATGAGCTCCAAGCAATGAGCTGTGTTTTGTTTCTGAGTGAATCTTTTATTATTTTTAACCATTCAGTTGAATGAATAACTTACTGATGTAGAAAAAGACAGAATGATTTTAAATGCATAGCACCGCTTTTATACAACAGTTCAATAAACACAAAGCTAATATTAAGGCTAATATTTGAGCCTTTTTTGGGTTTTGAACCTGTGAATTTGAATGAATCAGTTGAATGAATGACTCACAGACTGCAGAAATAATCTCTGACTTTACCTGCAGGATGAGCTGGTGAATTGGAAATGGCATACTAACTACGTATGTAACACTCAACACTGGTATCTTTTATCATATTGATGATCCTGCAGCTTATTAACTCCTGAAAGCAATTACCATTTTCCACGGTGAGGGACTTTAATTCAATTACTTTAATAGTACAACTAAAACACCCTGATAATTTTACTATATTTTAAGATCCACTGAAGTCATCTTTAGACTAGCAAGAGCAGCTTGCTCTCAAATCTGTATTCATTCTGCAGTAATTTTTGTAGTTTTGTTTTAGCATCAAAAGTAATGGGATTATAATAAATGGCCTCTGGTTAGACTGCATCGGAGAAACTTCAGTGTAATAAAATGTAAAAGATAAATCAGCCTAATGCCCTGACTGTGGGGGGAGATAGTGCTGTGAAAGTACTGCACCTCATTAGTTTCTGCTCTGTTTTTTCTCTCTTGATTGATCCCACAGTATTGGATGCCACCTTGTATCAGATTATTTCTATGTCAGCAGAAGAAGGACTCAATTCATGCACATCGTGTGCTGACAGAAGTGCTGAATGCAGATTTGCATTAGATAAATGGTACTTAAACTTGATACAGTGTGCAACAACTAATTTTGGCTTAAAAAAAACTAAAACTTATCTAAGTACCCATGTTTGTATGAATATAACAGTGATGGCAAGGCACTAACCTGATTTTGCCAATTACAAGATGCAACATCTTTGTTGACCCAAGGACAACATAGTGATGACTAACCAATCAGATTTGAAGAACTAGTTTAGTTTTTATGAAAGGGTTAGGCTTACAATCAGTCTTTGGTGCTTGTACATCAGTGTCAGTCATCTATCATCTCCTCTGATTTTAGGCATTACTCATGGGTAAGGGTAGGTTTAGGTGTAGAGATATGGTAAAGACAATATTTTTGCACCTAGGGACACACCTAGTAGGCTACTAATGTAATGTAAAGTATTACTAAAAATATACACACTAAGAATTTTATTGTTTTATACGATACATACCTGAACTTAATCGTAATGCCTAGCACAACCGATTTTTGGTCGGTGAGTCCATTCAGAATTTTGCCGGCAATGAGCCGAGTGTGTAAGAGCAGTAACTTTGCATCTTAACATGCCATTACATTTCCAAAAAGGAAGACTGTGATTGTCTCAATTATCATTAGAGCTCATTTTTGTTAGCCGCTCAAACGGGCTTGAACACAATGCTCATTATTGCGTCTTTGAAGCCCGACGTAATTAATGCAGGATTTCCGAGCAGGTGCTTTGCTTGTGTGTTTTAGAATGGAGGGGTAAGTAAAATCTTCACGATGCTTTAACAAAGTCTTTCATCAGTCATCTGAGCACACATTGTGAGGCACACAGCTGGATTTACATATGTGTCGTGGTTAGCAAAATACTGCAACTTAAATTGGATTATCATAAGATGAATGGAAGTAAAAGCATTCTTAAGGAAAAAAAAAGACATTTGGACATTGAAACAAACTTATTATGAATCATAGATGAATACAGCTTTTCACAAGGTATTTCGTCTGGATGAGGTTTCTTCGGAAAATCCTAAAAACGCTTCCTTTATACACAATCTTAATTTAATAAAATTGCAGTAACATTAACCCTAACCATTTAGTAAATACATGTAGTTAATTAATATTTCTTAATACTTAAATATACAATTGCACTGTAACAATATACATTGTTACCATACAAAAACATGGTTAATATACAATATATAATATAAAATGGCATAAAAGGATTAAAAATGCAATAAGTAATTTTTTGGATAAAAAATTCAGTAAAAACAGTGATATTGTGATATATTACAATTTTAATTTTAATTTACAGTTTTCTATTTTGATATATTTTAAAATGTAATTTATATCTAAATTTATATCAGACACTGCTCCTATGCTCCTAATATTTTCCTAGTAACTTGATTCCTTGATGAATAAAAAAAATAGCAGCAGAATTTTTTTGTGCCAATGTAAAAGCGTTTAAAAGCCTTTCATTCATTCCTTTTATTCAACCTTGCTAAAAAATATTTTTTTATAATAATAATAATAATTAATAATAAAAATTATTTCCCAAATGTGCATATTTTTTAAAAGAAACTGAACGTGTTTAGAGTTCAAGGACAGAGAGAGTACACATTGAAAGCCTTCACACTGTACAGTAGATCCCAAGCCTTGCAATAGTATTAAACAACACATGATTTATTTTGATACTGATCCAGTATTTAATAGCAGAGCCACGTCAGATTTGCTTTCTTGGATTCTGTACAGTCAGTCAAATATTTGTCAAATATATCTGCCGTAAGGTAACTACTAAATGAGGAGTTTACAGCAGCATCAGGAAAATTTCCAAGGTTAGATTTTGTGCAGGTGGGCAGAACTGCACGAGGCCCGAGCAGAAAATCTCCTCCAGGACTACATCAAACAAATGGGTGTATAAATCCCTGATGAAGCTCAATTTCAATTACAGGTGTCTCGCTTGTAAATCTTGTGTGTTTGTAGAGTACACGCATTAGGAATGGAGTAATTAGACAGCCAGCTGCCAAACTAGCTCAGAGAGGAGCCAGCTCCCTCCCTGAAGACGTGATGGTGGAAAAAAAACAAGCCATAACCAGGGATCGATTTCAGAGGAACAAAACCATGATAAATCAGTTTACATTTCCAAACATAATTTTTGTCATTAATTGTAACAATGCAGTGAGATTACTGTCTGCTAGGGATGTTAACGGTATTGTAAATACCGCTGTGCCGCAATATAAAATTTTGTTCGATACTTCCATGGTTGCATGACTCAATAAAACGATGTTCTTCTGAGAAAAGTTTGCTCAGGCGAATGGTGCGATCGGGAGATAGCGGGAACAACAATTCCCATCAGCCCAAAATCAGCCCCTATTGTCTGCACAAGGAGTCTGACAACAGCCAGTGCTTCACACAGAGAACTGATCTGATCATCATCCAGTCAGTCTGGAATGACCTGAAGAAACAGAACAAACTAAGACTTTTTTTGAAGCATCTTGGAGACACAGTTCTTCTGGATTTAGTCTGTCTTAGTTTTTTCTGTTACTCCTTGTGACTCCAGACAGACAGGATGATTATCAGATCAGATCTCTGTGTGGAGCACTGGCTCTTGTCTCACAATAATCTCACTGCATTATTACAATTAATGACAAAAAGTCCCCAACAGAGGACTTCAGATGATGCCAACCCTGAAACAACACACAGCACTACCGAACTCTGCTACTAATTTATAATGTTCC
>JAUCMT010000068.1:15186535-15226923 GCA_032357475.1 Enteromius thamalakanensis
TACTATTTTTAACGGGTCACAGGCGCTATCCTTTGAATTCAATTCTCATTTAAAATAATGTTGTCAGTTAACCGGTTAATAATCGGTTAACGAGGGTCGGTTGTCGGTTATGAGAAATAACCGAAATGAGCATCCCTACTCTAAAGCCATACATGATAAGTTTGCTTCTTCATATGAACAGATATGGAGAAATTTACATCACTTGCTCACTAATGCATCCTCAGGAGTGAATGGGTGCCGTCAGATTGAGAGTCCAAACAGCTGATAATAACATCACAATAATCCACAATTAATTCACATGACTCCAGTTCAGGAGTTACAATCTTATGAAGTAGGAGTTATCAATTGATGTAATGTCATGTAGAGTGAAAAACAGCCTGTGTAAGAAACGAATCACATTCAGATTCTGTTTCCAGCTAAAATACAAAATTAAGTTGACTATTCATAACATGCCTTTCTCCAGTGAAAAAAAGTCACCTTGTCTGAATCAGGAGAGAAATATGCACAGATCCAAGTCCAAAACAGTTCTAAACAAAGTTGATATCCTTTTTCACTGGAGAAAGCATTATGGATACTTGAATTTTGGCCAAATGTGACTATTTAAAGTGTTTCATTTGTCTTCATATTACATAAACTGATGGACTGGATGTAGATTATCGAAATGTTTTTTTATCAGTTGTTTGGACTCTCATTCTGACGGTACCCATTTACTTCAGAGGATCCACTGGTGAACAAGTGATGTCATTTTCTCCAAAACTGTTCCGAAGAAGAAACTAATGTATCTATATCTTGGATGGCCTGAGGCTGATTTCCAGCACACATTTTTGGGTGAACTGTTTTTTGAAGATAAGCTAATGCATCTATTAACATGTTATTAAATGTATTTTTACAACATTCAGTATAGAGAATCTTTACATACATGCATACAAACATTTGTAACTTTTAAAGCTGTATAAAGTAAGAATAAACTATCACGAGCAAGCATGAATTAACAATGAAGATTTATACCTTAAATACCCTAAATGCTATAAATGCTTAGTGATTAAACTTTTTTTAGTGTTAAGTTATTATATTTGGACTCACCACCCCAGTGAGGAGCTCAAGTCCTCTGAAGCCTGTGATGCTGCTGATATTGGGAGCGTGCACAATTTGTGGGATTGTGATGAAGCAGAAATTGATGAGGAGGGAGAAGAGGTTGAACTTCAGCAGCCACTTGAGGAACAAGAAGTAGGAGAGGACAGAAGTGCCAAACCTGCCGCCGATCTCCTTCAGAGTGTCCTGCCATATAATCAAATGCTGCCTGGCTGATGCCAAGCTGGCACGAAATCTGCGGAAAGACTGGAAGTGTGGTCTTGTTGGATTTGAAAAAAATCATGCGCCACTTTTAAGAATCTGAAACTTGATGACAAATCTGTTCTTCAAAAATTGCATTTAACGTTATACCCGAGACGTCTGTTGACGACAGTCTGCAGCGAGGATGGTCTTTGACAGTTTGACAGAGTTCACTCTGTCCCTGTTTAGACATGTACAAGTTCACATTTAGATCAAACTTAGCATTGTGGAAAATATTGCATAAATGTAGAATTATAAATGACGTAACCTGATTGTTTTCTTCTCATAAAATGAATTAGGTAACGATCGTATGGCTTGGAATCTGGCTATGGCTGACAGGTTAACCAGGTCAGATACCAGTTCAGATGTATCTGGGATCACAAATATCTTCAGTTAGTTCACATCTAAAACTTAATACTGTAGACTAAACACTATATATTTATTTATTCAGCAAGGACACATGTAACAGATGAAAAGAGACATTCATATTACAAAAATATTCTATTTTAAATTCTATCATCAAATAATAACAAATGTTTTTTGATTTTCACAAAAATATTATGATATATATATTATATATAACTGTTTCCAACATTGATAATAAGAAATGTTTTAAGAACATCGATTATTAAATCCATTTGTTTTAGACTTTCAAAAACAAAACACCAAATCTTTGAATGAACGTGTGTAAGTTAAGGCCTGTATAGCCTAGGCGTATATATTAATATGTATGTATTTAAAAGACACTTTAATTTGTAAACCTACGTTGCACCAAAGCTATTCTGTATCAAAACTTACTGTTTTCAGTTTCCTGTCGGATTTCGTTGGCGGTAAGTCCCAGGTTTCCCAGAGCTGTGCCATGCTGTGGGAAGACACTCATCCTCCTCATCCTGCTGTTTTGATCATAGATTTGTCTCGACAGAGAAGAAATAAATTCCTTTAAAATGTTACATGTGTGTGTGTGTGTTCCAGGAATAACAGACAGCTGGGTTTGCTGACCTCACTGAGGAACAAGGAAGTGGTGGTTTAATTGTAGGATACAAGGTACAAGTGGGCTGTATCTTATTTTATCTTTGTGCCCAGTTGTCCGGGTGACAGCTTTTAACAACCAATACAAAGCAGGAGGTACTCTGTGGCCAGGTGTTGTATTACATTTAAAAAGGTATTCATTAGTTATTCATTACCTGTCTTCTGACTCGTCAGCAGCAGTATAATGACGACACCGATCAACTTCTTGTTTATTTTTGATAGGATGCAAAAAAGTAACTTACAAAATAAAATAAAAAACAGAAAGTTGTAAATGTTGTGGTAAATACATATGGAAAACTTGTCTTGCTATTTAATTATTTCACATTGGGACGTACATGGTTGCCAATACAATTGATTTGTCATTCTTTTGTTTCCTTTTTGGTCATTTTACGATTTGATTTTTGGATTTTGATAGTTCTGTTGAAAGTGTAGGCTAATGCAAGGTGGCAGGATTTATTCAAGTAGTTGATGTTCAACCAGTGCCGTTGGTTAATAATGAATAGGCTATAAATCGGTTAAGTCCAGATTTTTAGGCATATATATTGAGGCCATGGTTTGTCTTATTTGTATTTTGTTTATTGGGGAGTAGGCTACGTATGACAGCAGGGTAAGCTAAACGCTATCCTGATACCCCGGTTCTTTGGCGCTCTGTTGTTTGGGTTGCTAACGTACAACGTCGGACACTAATAACACCATAAAATAACAAGCATTTTCATTTCTCTCAGCGGTTTTAATCTGTTACTGTATTAGCCAACGATGCCATTCTGAATTATTAATTTTTATAATAATTATTATATAATTATAAATGCCACTTTAGTTTAAATTATAAAACACATGGAAAAAACGTAGTAGGCCTTTGATAGACGTATAGGAAACGTCACAAAAGCATCACCTATTTTTTAAATAGGCTAATGATGTTTTGTTATGTGGACGTCTTCAGGAACACTGTGTGATTTTATAACCACACTTAGCAGTAGATGGCAGTATCGGTACATTCATTTTTTTTCTTTATTCACCCAAAAGTTATTTGTCATTCCTCTGCTGCTGCGAAAGATATGGAAGGCATTTATACAAGTGAAATTGTTTTTTTATTATTATTGCTTTAATAAGTCAAAATGTAGGCTATGCATGCACAAGAGCTGAATGTGGAGAAACTCAAAGTGTATGACTGCTTTTAGCTGGGGTCGCTCCTAATGGTCGTTTTTGACACAGGCAGAGCAATTATACTGTTGAAAATGATAATGGGATCAAAATTAAAATGTTCACTCTAGATTTCATGAAGATAGCCTGGATAATCTATGCCTTTTCTTTCTTTCAGCCTGACTGAAAATGAAAAAATAAATAAATAAATAAATAAATAACAGGAGTACTGATAATGATGTTTAACAGTATGCCTTGCATAATTCATAGAAATATCTGAATGCTTCATTGAGATTGTTTTAAAATATACTTGGGATATTGTATGTTAAATTACACATTATTATCACAGCCCTTTTCTGAATTGTCTTTAAAGTGCAACGCGCATTCATTGATTTTGCAATGAGGACATCAGGCAGAGAGTGTTCATTACTTTTAATGCTTTTTGTTCAAATTAAACAGAAACTGAAATCCTATAAAGTAACATCAGATCTGGCTTATGATTCTGAGAACCATGTTATTGTAATTGTATCATTACTTTTGCCCAGAAAACTCCAATATATATTTATTCCACACCCATCTGACCCTGTGTACCTCTTTCAGGGTGGCTGTGAATACTTGCAGCTGACAGTATTAGTCCGACATGTGATTCGCAGGCTTGAGCAAGGGCCAATTAACTGGGGTGAACCTTTCAACGGCAAATCCGGGCCCTGCCAGAATCCGGACCGCAGCTGTGTGATGTGTCTGACCTGAGTAACGTGCCTGTCCAAGGGCAAGCCGTTCACACCAACACACAATGACTTTTCACACTAATCAGCGTGCCCTGAAGGATGTGCCTCTCAATGTGCCACACAGCATCACGTGCAAGGTGCATAGTTGCTGGTAGATCCATGGCACAGGCCAGGGCAAAGCAACAAATCCTGCCGACCCAGAGATTTCTCTTAGCTAAATGTCATGCGTGTTAGTTTAGTATCACCAGGACTGAATCACGTTGACCCTGCTGCACACAGACGTATTTGTAGAAATAGCTGCATGGGTTTGAGACAGTACCGCTGGGCTCCTTCAACATGCTTTCAGTCGATCGTTGTGGCGAGAGGTCACGGCCGTGACAAATGTCATTTGCTTCTAGGAGATGGCTGAAATGTGCCAGTGCAGTGACCGTTCGGGGCAGGGGTAACGCTGGGGGCAGACGAGGCCACGGGCCATGTGCCATTTAGCAATCAGTCACATTTTGTTGATGAAGACGTGAACAGTGTTAGACAGTGGCAGGGACTGATAAGAGTGGGGGGTCGTTATGGTGACAGGATTGGATGAACAGAAAAAAAAAAGACATCGGATTAATATGAGGCCTCAGTGACTGCTTTATTCTGTCAAAATGATTCATGAAATATTTATGGAAATAATGGGGAGGATTATTCTAGTGCAGTGAAACCCGATCAGAATGGGTAATTGTATCCACTGCCTCTGTGCTGGCTAGCAGAGGGTGCGGCGAGAGAGGAGGCTTGTGCCTCTAAATCTGAAGCAAATAGTACTTGGTGTCAAGGAGAATGAAGCAGAGGGAACACACTATGTCACTGCAATGAGATGCGAGTCAAGGATGAATATCTTGGCATTATTAAGTGATGTCGTGGTCTCTTCCATTGCCACTCCACTGGTTTGTTGTTTATTGTCCGTCAGCTCTCTTTGGGCACATATTTAAAAGTATATAAAAAAACATCATTTTAAATTGTAACAATATTGAAGTTTTTGTTCTGTTTTTGATCCAATAAATTCAACCTTGATTATAATCGGAAACGTTAAATATCCTACATCTGAACAGGGTCTGTAGTATACTTCTTTGACGGTTTGAGTCAAATAGTAAGATTATCAAACTTCAGATTTTCTTCCTTTATTGCAGTATTTAAAGTTCTCTTTTTTTTATGTAAGTTTATTTTTCAGAAGTGTGTAGAGTAGGATGGAGGCCAGACGTGCCTTGTAAGTCAACAGCTTTTGTCACAAATGTGTGTACGACCCATTGAGCCATTCCTCCGACACAGAATAATTAGATCTTTGCGGTTAGAGTAATTGAGATGCAGAATCAGCACTAATGTAGCAATCCATGTGTTCGGTTTACATAGTAATTTAATCTTAAATTTAAGTCAATCCAATCACACTAAACACAATTTTAAGCAAATCCTTTGCATAGATTAAGAAGATCAAGTTCTGCAGCTACAGTTTTCTGCAAACAAAAGCATCTATTTTGCCACTGATTGCCTTTTAACCATCAAAATATTCTAATTATATATAGTGGTATATAAAAACTGTTAAAAAACATTGACCTGTTTTTGCCTCCGAAACATGACTTCATTTCATGTTTATGACACATGCACATGGTTGCTACAGTATATATCAGCTGAAGTGAGTCATACTGTTTTTATACACTTTTAACTTTATTACGTGGTATGTCCACCTTTTGAAGCAATCACAGCAGCACATCTCTCTGGAGCAGTGTCAGTATATTTCCTGAAAACTTCAACAATAATGTTATCCCATGCATTCTGCAACTCAAGTCAAAGTATGTATGTACAATAGATCAAGTTACTTTCAACCTCACCCCAAATTAGCTTGAGGGGTTGAGGTCCATACTTTGAGGGGAACAGTCCCTCATTTTCAATGTTCCAGTCTTCTGTTGCATTCCTTCTAGCAGTAGTTTGTTTTATGGCTATTGTAACGACCAACTGAACAAAATACCTGAAACCTCTTAAATGCACCAAGTCTTTTAATTTTGTACATTTTCAAAGCAATCGCAAGTATTTCATTATATTCTAGTACATTAGATCTTTTACAAGTGACAGGTTATTTTTGAAGGACTCTTAATTGTACTTATTCTTCCCTGTCGGCTGCCTTTAATTTCACTGCTCATGATGACTCTAGTGAACACTAGCCTTGTCATAAGTCATTTTCATCCAGAGTGATTAGTCAAACGACATATACAGCAGGGGGTCCAGCTGAGCTCTGCCATTAGGAGAAATGGAAAAGCTAATGGATAACTCTCTTCAGGTAATGCAGACCTCCTTGGCATGGACATATTGCCAAAGTCACCTCTGGATATCAGATTATTTCCAACCTAAAGACCATGTAACATGAGTCCAACCTTGAGACCCTGATAGCAGCATAATGTCCATCACAGTGCTTTAAAGGACAGAGCAGTGGTGATACTACAGTGACCAAACCTTTCATTTAAAAACTCCCAGGTAAGCACGATATAGTGGCTGGAACTAGCATCAGTTAAAGAGGAGGGAATCCAAAAAAGGTTCACTATAGCTTTGTATATCCCTTCAGCCTATCACCACCAAGAAAAAGTAGATAGCAAGCCTGCTAGAATCTCCCATAGCTTCTGCTGGCCTGTGCTTTAAAGAAAAATGCTTTCCTGTCTCTGCCTTTAAAGGATGAATATTTTACATTTATCAGCGCCGACAAGATTTCAGTGACATAATTTATTTGCTCCTCCAACTGAATTTTAAATGCTCGGTGTTTCAAGTTATAAACCTTCTGCCTGAACATGTGGCGAGGTGAGGTACTTATATCTGTGTTCACGTGAATTTGCATTTGTTCTGCATTGCAAAACATTAAGTCCATGCCTCGGCACAGGGAGTTTCAGACCACCTTCCAGCTGCACGTTGTCACCATAAATATGTGTTTTCCAGGAAAGCTTGTAAGCGTCAGATGCATCGGCAAGATGTGCCCGTTTTCTTAGCCACGAGTCTGTTTTATCTCAGAGTGGAGGAACCTCTTTGGCTCCCCTGATCCTCCACATTGCATAATCGAAGTGGCCACGGTTTCGCAAGCTAATGACATGGTTCATGAGAGGGGGGGCTTTCTCGCTCAGTCACTGACTGTCCCAGAAACAGCATCGAAAATGCGTAATTTGAAATTCCCAGCCAGCATAATTTGTCAGGCTGGGTGCTCTGTCATTACTCACTGTGTCAGGTCAGGCAAATATTTATTGGGTGCCTTCAATAATAAATGGAACATTGGAGCATCTGTCACTTTGGGTTTGGGAGATGAGTAATAATCCCATGTTGAAGGGGCCATGCAGAAGATGTCCTCTGCGCTTGGTAAAGCTCCACTGATACGAACCCCCCCCCCCACAGTCCATCAGCTAACCGTCGCCATGGGGCATTAGTCATGAATGAGCTCCAAAATAATATCAAAGCTCGTAATGAGGTGAATTAATAAGGTTACAGTATAAGAAATGTGCCTCGGTATTTAAAATGCATCAGTGTTCAATGTACCCTGAATTCCCTCGTCCCATCTTTGCACATTTATATTTGCCTGCTTTTTCACTCTAAAAGGGGAACTAATGGCTGCAAATATGAAGCCCGGAAAGTCGCACGCTTTACGGCAACCGAGTCTTCCGCTCTCGAACGTCTAATGTGGCGGGATGGGTCGTTATGATAATATTTCTGCCAGCAGTACTGCAGTCGGTTTTGCTTTAAAACCCGCCTGTCACACGAGCCCCGCAAGTGCTTGTTTCCCTGCACAGGACGCTGAGTGAATGAAATACTACAAAATATATGTGCGCCGCTCTCTGCCCAATATTCAGCCTTTTTCCAGCACCGCTAAAACGCCAAATGTTCAGATTCATGCGCACAGTGAATGAGTGCATAAATGTCAAATAGATTGTAAACAGCCTCCTGTATTATTGTACGGTGGGAGTTCAACCTAGATATGGTTCATTTAATTCTGACCAGGTGGTACCTGACTCTACAGGGCTTCAAAACAAACATTCATCATTTGAGCGAGAGCACTCAACCACTCAACCGCTGGCTTAATATCTGTCCCGCCGCGCGCACGTGACCACACGCGAAGCCCAGGCTGCTCTATCGAGAGTAACAGGCCAGGAGCGTTCAGGCTTCATCATATTTATCTTTTTTTAACCCCATTGGTACAGTAGGTTCGTCACGGTTTTATGCTGCCGATGCCCCATTTGTCACACACGTCAGGAAGTATTTCCCCTCCGCTAACACAAATACCAGCATTATGCATATGCAAGTTAATTCATGTTCATCCATTATGCCATCATTACTGTGATTAATTCTCATAACAAGCACTGTTGCCTGCAGAAAGCGGCAGTTTCGTGCCATTGGTGAGAATTGCTCAGACTCCGTGGAAGGGATGCATGTTTTTTCAAGCAGGCACCTCATTATCATCTGTGCAGGGCGTGTAATGCTCACAGCGAGCGGGTTGAGTACAAAGTAGCAGATGGAGGGATAGTTAGGGCCGCTTGATTAGATCAGTGTCTAAGATCGTTTCATGATCTTGAGTGCGGTTGAGTTGTTAAAGTCAGAGCCTGTTGAGGATAGGATTGGTGACGTTAAGATCTGTGATCTCACACCATTGAAAAACAAAACGGGCCTTGTTCCTGTGCTGCATTTTAGCACTTTCTAATGGGTGGAATGTGCCTTAATCGAATACAGCTAATTTATACCATGCCTAAACTGTGCTGGCAATTTTATGGCTAATTTGTATTTATATTCTTCTCCCGAAACAAATAGAGGTGGTGTAGATGTTTCATGGGGTTGCAAGCTCATTTAGCAGGCAGAATTGATCTTCTCGGCGGCGGGACTGCGGAAGGGGCTCCTCCTGGGAAGGGGTGAAGAGGAGCCAGAGACGTTTCACTTAATTGAGGCTTAAACTTGGCTGCCTCTTTTGCCCTGCTCGTACAATAAAGGCACCTCGAGCATTGCTGGGAAAATGTAGACTATTTGTTGAGGGGGGGTATTCAGATTTTTCCACGCCATTAATCTAATTTCTTTTCCAATCCAGATGCCTATTAACGATAACCTTCTTGGCACATGGCTGAATCAAATTTGCACATCATTTGCAAAATTTGAAGATTAAATAAAGCAGAAGTCACTCTCTCGACACGCTCTGCTTTTGCACGTTATGGCTCTTGGTCAGCTGTGTGTGTGATATTGGCTTAGTCTATGCATTATTCATTCAACTAATTATAGAGATAGGCATATCTGATTCTGTCTGTTTTATGTCTTGTGGCACCAAGACAAACCTGATGTATGTAGGCTATAATATATCAAAACCCTTTCGCCTTTTCTCCAGCTGCTATCATGCCTTTTGACAGCAAACAAGCTGCTAAGGTTGGTGATAGGAGGGGCTCCTTTGCAGTAAAAGGCTGACAGTTTTTATTTACATGAATATTGCCTGTTAGAATTGTCAACCGGTGATATGTTCTTTATGCTAGATGGATGAACAAGTGTCCTTTTAATTGTTTCTCAAACAAAATGCTGATGAAACAAATGCAAATGACAACAAAGATGCTGGATACATTCAGTTCTTGTTTTAATTTAAAGGAAAAACAGAATGACTCTAGCTTTGGGAAATTATGCTACATGCAACATCTGCACGAAACGGAAACGAATACAAATAAATAGATATAAAAATTCAATAGATGCATAGGTAAATCATGCATATAAAGTTGATAGCTGGATTAATAGGTATACAGGTAGGCAGGTAGAGGATGTATTTATATCTAATGCTGTTTTCATTGCATGTTCTCTAACAAAAAAGCACATTCTGTTTTCCTCTCAGCGGATCAGATAAGAAGTAACGATCAGCAGTGGAAGCCTGCATTAACCTGACCTTTGGGCTTATCTTTCCTTAAATTTCCTTTATAATCGTGTGTTTTGGTTTCCTCCGGGAAAGTTTGATATCTTATTTCTTCCCTTTTACAGGAAAACAACTTCAGCTTTAAAACTAAAGCTCCTGCTGTGCTCTTGTATTTGTGAGTGAGCATGCAGTCTGTAATGGATGATAAACTTTATACTAGCTGCTGCTAATGTGGGCGCAGCTCCCATTGTTCACCATTATGTGAATATCGGTGTAGGAGTTTGTTCAGAGCTTTGCAACACCGCCACACCGTGCATGAATCAAATGAAGCCAACCTGATCCCCAGCAGCACTGAACTCAGTTAATATGAGCTGCAAAAATGGGGAAATTTGTCAATACTCACATGCTCGATCTGTCTCCATTTGCCATTTGTGGGAAATGTTTGCCTCAATGAGCATAATGGCTGCTGATTTATCCACATCAGACGGGTAATGGAAGGTTTTCCTTTTAGCTAATGGGAACGTAAACATCATCCATTTGAGTTTATATAAATACACACAGTTAAATTGTAAGAAACTCAAATAGAATTTTCCACTATTAATAGTTGTTATTTATTTAAAGGTACACAAAAATCTCATTTCCTGTGTATATGTGTGTGTGGGGCAGATTTTGACAGAGGAATGTTAAAACCTAGAATCGTTTAAACTGTAAGAGGAAAAAGTCTCTCCAAAACTATCTGTCTGTTGAATTATCTGGAGCTAAATGTTAAAAGTTCATCTTGGTACTCAAACTGTCCAAGGGTTGTTATTTTGACACCATTTTTTTAATAATAATTATTTTTACTTTTAAAGTGGCTTTCCAAACCCCAAGGTAGCTTAATTAGCATTGGATTAAACTTTTAGCAGTCGCGCTGTTTCATGGATGTTAACTTTATGAAGTTCTCTGTTCCCATATTTTGTGGAAACAGGGTCTTTAAGGTGAATGTTGAGGGGTTTTTATATGGTTTTAATACAGTTGGTCTTGTTATGTACTTTAATTTTTCGCTTCCTACTGTTCTTCATTGAAGAAGTCTCACCATGCCCTGTGCATGCAATCATAATCGTAAATGTTTTTAAAATGCTGTAAAAATTTAACTCTTAAGAGTACAGATGGTCTTTTATGATTTACCAAACCCTGCAAAACACAGCTTATACTATACTAACTACAACAAAAAGATGTATGAAAGATATTTTTTTTCACTATAGACTACAAAACATTTTACCCTTTAAAATTAGGTTTTACATTATTTTGTTCTATCCCTGCATATATACTCTGTATATATAGTGCTCAGTTTTTGCAACTTGCAACATATGTGTGAACAGCACATGTATGTTAATTTATGTTTATTTTTGGCTGAATGTCATATGTCTCTTTCTGTTCATTTTCATATATATGTAAGTGTTCACAGTGAGCGGGGGGCTGCACAGGTGGCACCGCAGGACTTCCTGTCAGGGCTATCTGACAGCTGTTCAATAAGGCCTGATGTGCTGGGCTGCCAGTGCCACATTTATCTTCTGCCCGCATCTTATCTGCAGCGTCTCAGCACTGAGAAACTGTCAGCCGTTAATCAGTTTCATCAGTAGTTAATGCTGCCCTCTGCACCCCCTCCTAACACTCACACACACTCAACACTGCTCACCTGGCCTTGTGTTGTTTCTATGTCTGGCAGTCTGCAAAGAGGTGGGAGTTTTCATTAGCTCCTTGTCAAGGTTTAGTCTAATCCAGGCAGTGGGTTTGAAGCTGCACTGCGGTCCTGTCTGTCAATCAAAGCAACTTCATGTTTTTGTGGGAATATGACTGTTTTAAGTCTTAGAGTCGTAAATAAAGCATCTCTTTTAATTGACAATGCAGTCTGATGCTGCCCTAGAGAACCAATCAATACATATAAATTTTCACCAAAAAATCGTTTTAATAATGCAGCGATGTATCATTTCTTCTGCTTGTGCTCAAGAAGTAAATAATGAATTCATTGGGTAGCAAGTTATAGGTTTTGTCAGTATCAGTGAAAGTTAGAAATGTTTATAATGCTTATTTTAGTTCATCTGTCAAATGCCTCTTAGAAAGTTCAGATGTAGCTCAAAGGGCTCAGTTTGCATACTAAGGCTGCAGATGCTTCTAGCTAAGCAAGCTCAATTTCGTGCGTCATCGAATTCCGAAATATGTCAGACCGTAATTCATAATGCAGTGCGAGTGCAGATTGCATTCTTCCAAGTGTTATTCTTGGTGCCATGGTGAAGCAACAGTTTAAAGAGAATCTTTCCTCGAAGTTAGCTAAAGTCAATATGTTTTGAGCAACTTACCTGAATAACAACACATTTGATTTAGTGGTCTTCAGAAACATTTAGATTATTATCAATAGAGAAAACAGTATTAACATTAAAAACAGTATAATACCGTTTTTTTTCATTAATCTTTGTGGAATGGAAAGTTCAAAAGAACAGAATATATTTGAAAAGTTTTTTTGTTTTTTTTTACCAATGTAAATGTCATTATTGTCACTTTTAAACAATTTTATGTGTCCTTTGCAACAATTTTCTTTAAAAAAATAAGATCTTACAAATTTAAAATCTTTATCTTAAAAGCTGTTATTTATAGATTAAAATTTTTTTTAATGAAAATTATTTACAGGGAACGTTCTTGTAACTTTGGCTAACATTCTGTAAAGGTTATATGGTAAAGGTTAATGTAACATTCTAAAAACGTTAGGATAAAAACATTAACATTGTGTTGTTGGTGGAATGTTTTAAAAATGTTTTGAATAAGGTTCTTATAACCAAACAAGAACGTTAATACGTTTAAAACGCACTTGTATCTTTTTTGAGTTCTTGTTTGAGTATGGCCTAAAGAATTAAAATACTCTCTGGATTTTACAATTCCATGTAAATTCTCGTCAGGGATGGTGCCTACCTTTCACCTGTCTTTGGTTTATTGTTGAGTTGATTTCCTTCCTCTCTTGATTGTAATCACAGATACAATTCGAGAATTTTACCACGCCATTTTTATCTTAGCTGCAGCATATCGTGGACAGTGATTGAAAGCCTGAAATGCTTTAAACAGTGTGGAAGGCCTCCAGTGCAGTTCAGATTAATGTCGCCACCCGGCTATGAAAAATATTTGCCTGAATAATTAATCGCACTTCCTTCCTTTCTCCTCATCATTCATTTATTCCTTCATTTTATTCTGGAGCAATTACTGTAGCCTGTGTCCTGTTCATCAGTCCAGGGACTATTGTTAAATCCTCTCCTCTTGTTTTTCCCCTTTTGTAGCGCAGATACAGAGCAGACCAAAGGTTGCGCCCACCTGCTTGATTTAAGACTCCTCTGAACAATTAATGACCGTGTCACATTATCACAAACAGGGAGAACAGAAGCCGGAGGATTTGTTGAGTGTTTTTTCAGCATTCGAAAATGGGCACCGCTGAATAAATTAGCTCAGTATTGACTTGGATCATGCTATTTCCTGCCAAATGCTAGAAAACATAAAACCCTCCCTGCAGTTAAACAGGCCCAGATCCAGGGAAAAAAAGCTGCCCTGGAGGGACTGGTTTCCTAATGCTTCACATGCTTACAGGGTTCATGTTTACAAAGACAGTCAGTGCCACAGGTAGCATGTTAAACATGTAGCAAATAGGGGCTTTTTGCCTATTTATGATGCACACCAAAGATGTGGTATCTGAGCTCGATAAGTTTGTGCCTTGTGACAAACCACAGTGGATGATTTAGGACAAATATACATTTGGGATTTGCATTGGCAGGCTTGCACAGCATATGTGTCTTTGCTTTATAATCTTTGATTTGCTGGATATTTCTGCCTCTTTCATGTTTGTGAATTAATTTGAAGTGCTAGGCAACTGAAGCATTTCAGAGAAACAGTGTTAATCCTCAATGACTTTAAAGCAGTGTGCTGTTCCAGCTTTATAAATTGAGCGCTGACCTATGCTTTCTTTTAAAATGCTGTTGCTACACTTGTAGACTCGTCTCAGTTTTTTGTACACATAACATTTATCTTGAGCTCAGCGCAACAGCAACAATAATTGGTAAGAAAGCACAGCTGGTATTCAGTTTTTATTTAGATGATTTTTCTCTTTAGAGAGAAGGTATTTGTTATTATGTGCACCGATCACCTGTTTGTATCAGAGCAGTGTGTCTCAGGATAAAAATACTAAGGAACTTGGAACTTTGTTAAAATTTAGGGGGTTTGTTTGCTAGTTTGTTGGGCTTTGTAGTTTTGGAAAATATTTATATGTGTATGAATTGCAGAATTAAGTAAGCAACAGTCTAGAACACCCTATCAACCAGCCAGAGGTGAGTGGTGTTTGCTCTTCATTGTTTTATGACTGTTAAGATGTAGTTCCTAGGTGGTATAAATCAACACACAAATCAATAAACACCATTTTTCAAGTTCAAGTCCACCAACTTTAATCTTCTCTTCTGTCTGGTTTTGTTTATCAGACAAAAATGGCAGATTCAGCGTTATGATAGGTCAGATGGCCTGTCAGTCTATTGGTGTATGACTAGGTTTAAAGGATCACATCACTTTTTCTTTTTACAGGTTTTCAAACTCATTTAGCGGATCTCTAGGTCTGGTGGTAGCCCTTTTAGCTCCAGCTTAACACAGATCATTGAATTTGATTAGACCAGTTGCATCTTGGTCAAAAAAGTTGTAAAATATGTAATATCATTGCGCCTGCTGCACCCAGCAGCGAAGTTCCTTGACTATTACTCTGTAAAGAGAGTATAGTTTCTAGCCATATAAACCTAGAATATCACAACTTTTAATTTTTCGTCAGCCTTAGTATACGATAAAATGGCTCATCAATTATCCACATTCTATATGAATTTAATACTAAATGCACCGATGATAATAATCAGACATAAAGTGGCAACATTACCGCAGTATAACAGGTAAAGAAAGGTAAATTAACTTACATTCATGCCTGCACATTTACCACTCATTTAAAATTTTAAATAACCCTAGTTCCTTGAAGGAACGAGACACTGTGTCAACAAGATGGTATGGGGAACTTGGGTTCCTCTACAGGAACTCGAACCACATTAACAAGATGCGATGGGGAACAAGATGCCCATGCCCCCAGACTTGCAAATGCCTTCCTAGTGTGTGCATAGAACAGAAGAGGAGTGGCTCGCAAGTCCAATTCATTGAAACATACAAATATGTGGGGGGTAGACCATCCCGCAGCGTTACAGATCTCCTGTATAGAGACCCCAGATATCAAGGCCATGGAGGCCGTCACATTCAGAGTTAAATGAGCCTTGACGCCTAGTATCGACAGGAGACCAGAGAACTCAATAACAGTAAACCTTCTGGGTGGAGTGGGTGACCTCAGTGGAGAATCTGTCCTGCAGGAACTCCAGCACTGTACCAACTAGACAGTTAACTGCATCCTGCCGGTGTTCTCTACACCAACAAGTGAATTGTTTCCACTTCAGGGCATATAGTTTCCTTGTGGATGGAGCTCTGGATTGGCCAGAGGCTATGAGTTGTGTCGTCTCTGGGGCTGCACTCACAGCTTCCACAACTCCGGACGAGGGTGCACCATGGTGCCCCCTGCCTGTAAGAGGAGGTCCCTCCTGACTGGAATCCCCACGGCGCTACAAGTAGTAGACTGACCACGCCCCGGCGCAGTCTCTCCAAAACTAATGGGAGCAGAGCGATCAGGGGAAAAGTGTTCCATTCCCCAGGCCTCAGCCCCTGCCTCGGGGGATGTCTGCTCCTTCTGGGTTTAGATGCCCGGGAATGTAGATGGCTCTCAGTGAATGGAGTCTGTTCTGGGCCCACACAAGGATCTGGTGTACCAGCTTGTATAAGGGGCGTGGATGTGGATCTCCTTGGTGGCATCAGCAGCAAACTCTTACTCAAAAAGGGGGAAGAACTGCAGCGCAGGCTTCTGAACCCTGAGTTATAGAGCGCTCGATCTAAGGAATACGGGTGGAGATAGGGTGAGCCCGTCTGTAACCTGTCCACCAGATCCAAATGCAATCCTCGTGTCTGGCAGGGGCGGAGCATTTGCAGAGGAGAGAAGCACGATCAGCCCCCTCGGGAGCTAACAGCACGAGCTCCGCCCCCAGAATGCTCATCATTCATTAATTTATAGTAATGATAGACAACATGCTTGTGCATATAAAGTAGATCTGGTGAGAAAGGCAGAGGATAAGGATCACCCGTCTTGCACCAAATCCCTGATTCCCTGAGTAAAGCGGGGCTGGCACCATGAGGAACGCCAGTGAAGACTCTGAGAGCAAAGCATACGCAAAAACAGACATGCTTTGCTCTTAAACAAACAAAACTCAAACTGTGTGTATCCCCACCTGTATTGTAGTTTGAGAAGGGAACAACACAGCCGGAAATGCTGCCCGCTCTCGCCCTTGCCTTCACTTGTCATTTTAAAAAAAGGAGTGATAATAGACAGACAACACCAAATAAGACTGACACACACAGAGCGCTTGCTGAATGACAAAAAGCCGGATGCACTCCACTTGCTTTTTTATACTTCCCGGCCAATGATGTCATCCACCTATGACGTCTTGCCCATTCATTGGACTGGTTACACTTACTATTCAAAACCGTCATGCTGGAGGCGTTCCCAATAGTGTCTTGTCGACGCCGCTCAAGTTCTTGAAGTGGAACTAAAAATATCAACCCAGGCTCATTAAAAAATTGTGTCTGTGCTGACTATTCTGATAATATTGTGTCTTGTTTTGCACATCTCACAACACTTTCAAGGTGAAATGTCCAGTGAGCGCACAAAAAGCATGTTTAATTTTATACTGAACAGATTAACCTGAATCTATATTTTATTACACTGTACTTTATCAGAAAAAAGCCATGCGTTATTTTTATAAACTCAATAATCTGCCCCTTTCATTATCATTGCATGAAAAAGAATTAAAGGTAATTGTGCTTTTACATTTCAACATGGAGAGACAATTTTGTGCAAAATATTGCTCTGAAATATAAGAAATCCTGTCATGAAAAGCACCTCCCATGATTTGTATTTTTGTTATGAATACTTCAATATACTAATTGCTGCATCAAGCACTAAAAATAAGATATTAAGGTGTCTATCATTTCTTTTCCACCTGCTAAAAGCTGATATGCATTTCAAAAGTATGAGTAATATAATTACCGTTCAGAGAGAATAATTAGTAAAGTAACATCCAACACAATTTAGAGAAAGTAATTGATGCAACTTCTGACTCTTAAACGTACATATTTTAAATATAATATGTATTTTAATGGCTTACATAGTTGTGAAGCGACATGAACTGAAGCTTGCTAGGCAGAAATGATTTAGTCACGTCTTCACTTAGATCAACAACACGCTCAAAAGACATAAACACTTCACTTCTTACTGACGTCTGACACATCTTCTCACCTTCCGATGTGACAAAGTGTATCGGGGCAGCGTTCATTCCATCTGGTGCCGTGCTTCTCTCTCTCTGGTTCTGTTAAAGAGCAGCAGGCCCATTATCCTCTTATTTGTCTGACATTGTTGTTCATGTTGGCTTAATGATTGGAAACAGCACGGCTCTTCATTGGCAGGCTTGTCATTGTGTCACAATTGATGAGGTTCTGTAATTAACACAGTGGAATAAGACAAGCTCTGTGGAACACGGTCCCCAGAGGTTAAAGCAGCGACACTAACCTCGCAAAAAGCTGGCCAATCCTTGAGTTTAGGGTGGGCCCGTCTCGCCTCGCTGGCTCCAATATATGTTATGATTTAGGATGCCAGTATTTTTAATGAAGTCTGTGCAGATGATTTTCTCATCTGCGCTGCTTTCTTGCTTGTTTGAAACCACACTGTGACTGTTGTAAAGTGTTCAAGGATGGCAGACGTGATGATCAATGAACACTTTATATATATATTTTCATCTCTGATTATATTATCCAGTCTGGGCTTAAACTAAGCAAAAGTGCTGATGTTATTGAACCCGAAACCAGACAACAAGGACATGAAGTGTTTAGGCTATTCTTAGTCAATGAAGCAAGGTGGCGGCGACGTTTAGGTCATATTTGGGTTGACGCTAAGAAGTGTGCATTTGTGTAGGGCATATTGTCCTGTCTAAATGAGGCATGGTTTGTTCATTTTCTTGTTTAGGAACGTTGCCCGTGGCTGGCGAGAGGATCCCGTCTCTGACAATCCGTAGTGAGGCCATTTCCTCTGGCCCCTGGCTGGACTCGCTGTGCTCTGTTCTGATGGGTGCTGAATCTAAACAGCTCTGCCTGTTAGCCAAACTGTTTATCTCTCTGTTTCTCTCTCTCTTTCTCCACCTTCAATTTGTCATATGTCTCCCCAGACATTCAGCCTGTGTTTGCAGCTACAAAACCAAACCTTTTTTGTTCCCCTCTGGTTAGAATTCACATCACTCTGTTAATTGGCTATATTAACTGTGTCTGATTGAAGCACATTTGTGGAGGCAAAGAGAGAAAGATGCACAAATAGCCAACTCGGGGGACAATTATCTTTTAAATTTGAAGGGATGTCTCTATTACCAGTCAGATCCTTTGTAGTTTAAATGATTTGCAGTAACACAGGGTTCTGTGGTGTGTTTTTTTATTTTTTATTTTAGCATTTTTAAATATGATTTCTGCTACTGTGTTTTTAGCAAGCAAGCAAAGCTTTATAGCAAAGCCTTCCCTCATTGGAAGTCCAGCTAGCCGATGCTTATTGTAATTAGAAGCTCATTCGAACATGAATAAGAACATTGTTTTGAATCTGGGACTCTAGCCTAGGACTCTATATGCTGGCTCTGTTTTGGAATGGTCACTTCAAGTTCAATTTGTTTTTTTATTTTTTAAAAGAAATACTTTTATTCAGCAAGGATGCATTGAATAAATCAAAATGGACAGTGAAGGCATTAAGAGTTTTGCATAAAAATGTTCTGTTTTCTATATAGTTGTTCTGATTTTTCAATTCATCAATCCTAGTAACAGCGTTTTGTGGTTTCTACAAAATTATGAAAGACTAAACTGAAATATATGGATTAATATCACAACTAATTAAGAGATAATTCACACACTTTTTTTATCATTGATATCATCATTAAAATGTCTAAGAACAAGAAGTTTTTTTCAGCAGCAAATCTTCAAATATTATGTACATTTAATCGAATGATTTCTTAAGGATCACGTGACACTGAAGACGTAATGGCTGCTGGAAATTTAGCTTTAAATATATAGATATATATATAAATATATATGAGAACCACTATTTTAAATGATAATATTTTACAGTATTTTTGTTTTTATTGTATTTTTGATCAGTGAATGCAGCCTTAGTTAAAAAACAGTAAAAGACATACTTCTGAACAGCAGTGTAAAACAAAACATTCTGCAGTGCGCTCATTAAATTTTATGTACTGCTGGTTGCTGAAGCACCTGCTGTCAAAGTGTGACAGTGTGAAACACAGAGGCACAACACAACTGCTTCAATATTAAAGTATAGTTAAAAAAATAAACAAATAAATACATTTTAAAAACCCATTTTCTTTTATAGAAAAGAATAGCATAGATATTCTTTATTAACTGGCCATTTTTAAGAAAAAAAAATGTATGCAAAAAGTGTATACATATATTTATTTCAATATTATATATTATTTATATTTATTTAATTTTTTTATCATTTGAAAATTATCACCATTTATTTCATACTGATTGATGCAATCCATTGTTTCACAAGAAAGACAGACTTGATTTTTGCATTATTAACCAGACTGTGTTGTGTTTAAGCAGTCAGGTATGTTGAAGGGTGTGGTTCGCCGTCGCGCCTTTCCGTGTCTCGCTGCGTGAAGGAAGAGGTGTTGGAGCGTTGGGAGCTTTCAGGCCTGCTGTTATAACTGTGGGGGTTATGACACTTGTCGTTGTTTAATTGCCTGCAGCTCTGTGGTGCCAAACTCCTGCAAACTTTTCTTAATTAGGACCACTGCCAGCTCTGACGATCACACAGGAGCTAGAGACGCAGGAGAGGATGAGCTGAGATATTTTGGCAATTAAGAAGCACGATGGATGATCTTCTTCAGAAATTCTTTAAACTGTCTCTGCATGAGCCTCGTTTTTAAGACCATGGATGTCTCGTAAAGATGAGAAACACAGCAGTGACAGCTGATGCATGAAGGATCAGTAGACAATGACAAGTATTTGATAGCAACGATTAATGAATTTAATTAACTGGTTATACGGTGAAGTACAGGAAATGGAAAGATGAGATATGTCATTAATGACATATGTCTCATCAGCACAATAGCAAAGCCGAGAATGTAAAACATTAGGGAATGATTTGTGCCTGCTGATAGCACTGAAGATCTTCAAATGTTGTCTGTGCTTTAGTACCCAGTTCACTAAAGAATTATTGTTCTTTTGGAAAATCAGTTGAATTTGTTCAGACAGATTAAAATAGGATGTGACATTCAGTGGATATACAGTATACAATTGTTTGAATATAGCTTGAAAGTAACTTCTGGTGAAAGCGAAGTTTTCAAATTCTAGACAAGCATGAAACATGACAGTTTTTCATAGAAAATCCATATGCCGCTGATTTATTTTTTCTCTCTTTTTTAGCTCCAAGACCATTGTGATAGCACTTCATAAACAGAACACATTAACAGCCTGTGCAATTGCATATCAATAAGAACTTACTGCGTGTAATTTTGTGTTGGCAGTTGTAATAAAGATAAATGAACTTGTGGAGTGTTATGGGAGAGACTTTGTTTATTATGATAAGTAATGGAAGAAATGTGAGTATGGGGGTGACCAGTTTTGTTGTCAAACTGATTCTGTAACAATTAACAAAATCTAAAGGTTGGTTAACCAGTGTTATCGTTAGTATATGTTTATAGTATTTATAAAAACCTTAATGTTCTATTTTTCCAAAATTTTTTTTTTTAATCTAAATATTTATAGATGAATATATTTTATTTTATATTCCAACTTTTTTGTTTTACTTTATTTCAACGAATGAAAGTGAATTTTGAAAATGGTTTTAGTTAACAGTAACAGGATTGTTGATAATACTGCATACTAACACCCTGAATTTGTTCCACGACGGCACTTATTACCACTAAAACAGATGGAAATTGTGTTCATCATGGTGCAAAACACCAATCATCCGACACTGATAATTCCTGTCAGAGAGCGGAGTGACTTAGTAATTCAGCAGTAGTCAAATTATTTTGTACTTACTTGCTGTAGCTAATGCATTTGAAGAAAAACCTGAAATATGAAGACACAGAGGGTTGAAGTTCTTTCATTAACAGCCTCTCAGCTGTGTGAGGAGCTGCAAACAACATACATGACTGTTGTCATGACAACTAATTTAGTAAAATAGCACTTTATTTGGAGTTAAAACCTTTTTGTTTTGTGCTCTTCGGCAACCTGCTTTGGTGATATAAAATGCAACCCTTTTGTGAATGGTTAGAACAGGACAAAGTTAAAATACTTATATAACAGGATGTTTTTGACCAATAAACCCGTTTCTGATTCTCAATAGACATCTGTAGGTATTGGGATACAAATGCTTACTTCATACTGACACCACCATGTTTATGAAGTTATACATGTTAAGGCAAATCAGCAACCGAATCAAACTTGGATGTCCATTCATGCATTTATCCACTGACATTAAAAATCCCAGGACCAGCACTAGCAGATGCAGGGGAATATGTCTCAAATTTATCTGAGTACTTTTAGAAGCTCGTTTCTGCCACAGAATAAAAATGTTTTAAAACATTTTACATTTTCTGAGTATAGTCAGAATCTAATAATGTTTTACTAGCATATTGCTTGAGACTTGCTGATATAAAAATTATAATTAAACTTTATTTTGAATACTACTTATGCACAATGCACATATATTTCTTAATATTAAGCCTGAAATATCTTATATCACACAAGAGAGAAAAGGTCACAATTAACTTAACTCATTCAGTGGTGCAAATATATACCTATATATATACACCATATACCTGAATTGGTTCACAGGTGATTGAAATGACTTTATACTTTGCTTTCTGTCAAAACACTAAGGTAATTATTAAAGTGAAATGAAATGTTTTTGACATTTTAAACCTTAGTATCCTCATTTACATTTCAGATTTGCCTTCAGAAAAGAGCAAATCTTCATCTACAAGCCTGATCTCTGGATCAACACTAATAGAAAAAGTTTAATTATTTGAGCACATCACTGCTAGCAACTTGTGCTCCTAAACACTTTGTAAAATGAAATGATCCCCATGTTTGGTGTCAATATGATCTCAGATGAGTAAAATGGGAATTTTGAATCCCACCACGGGTTCGAGAGCCTCCACCATCTGTGAAGCGTTCACTTGCTGTTTCCCAGCCGTGAGCAGCTCATCAGACCCACAGAGCTCCTTCAAGGCACCTCTCTGTCTGAATGCAGAAGGTTGGAGCGAGGAGGAGGAGAGTCTGATGTGTTTTGACTAAATCCCAGGAGGCAAAAGGGGTGATTGGGGGGCTGTGAGCAGATGCCCAGCGCTCTGAGAGTGGGTGGGTGTATCGCGTAATTGGATTTGTCAGACATGAGCCGCATGGTGTGGAAAGAGACAGAATGAAATCTTTGATTAAGCTTGTCGCCCTCTCTTCCCTATAATGCTTATGGACAGAGCAGTGAACAGTGAATGCCATCACACAGCACCAGAGCCCCAGCTCATTTTCAACAGGGTAATTTTATACGCTCATTCTCCTGAGGTTAAAGACACACACTTCTGTAGAAAGCACAAATATATGAAGAGATTCTGTGTGTGGTGAATAGTTGGATTAAAGATAACAATGGAATATCAGACTCAGCCACACACAGTTGGCCCAAACTAATTTGGATGAGAAATGCACATTTAAAATTGATGAATGTGTGATTGAATTTGATTAAAGTAGACCATATATGTAATATTTTAGGATATTTCTTAGCCATTTTTCAGAACTAGTTTAACTTATTTCCCATATAGTATTCAAAACAGTGGCAAAATACTTTTTGAACAATATATTAAATATTCTTGAATTATATTTTACTGTGTATCAAAACTTTGTTTTGCAAATACTATAAAATGTGTGTGAGTGTGTGTGTGTGTGTGTGTATATATATATATATATATATATGTGTGTGTGTGTCTGTAAAACTACTTTAGCTTTTAGCAGCTTGATTAAAGCTCAGCCAAGTTAGATCTTAGATGAGACCTTTATTTCTCATTAAAACGGCATTATTAGTGCCAGTATTCTGACAAATGCTGACTAATTAATGTTCTGTGCCCACAGAATGACAATGAGTGAAAGAAGATTCGGCTTGGGAGATAGTGAAGCTGTAACAAAGCATCACAGCAGACAGCAGGCCAGGTGGGGAACTGTCCCCTACAATTAAACCGCATTGGCCGGGTAATGTTTTAGTCTCAAAATTGCCCTTGATCTCATGACCTTTTTAAAATGATGTTATGGACAGTGACTGCCAGCCATGCAGGGTTAATGCGGCCCATCTGTTAGAATCTGCGGAAAGCGGGCTGGTCTAATGGCAGGGGACACATACAATTGGCCAGTGCCCTGACTTAATTGCCTTCAATAAAGCGCTAACCGCTGCACCTTGATGGGGGTATTTCAGAACGACAACTCTCTTGTGCGTCAGGGCTGTTCTACTTCTCTACATTACCCTTGATTGTCAAAGTTAAATGCCTTTGTGTGTGTGAACATAGAGGAACTCATCCGTAGAAGTAAACTGCATCGGATGCACCGGAGGAGGTTGGTGGCTGTTTGACAAACAGCACATGAACATTTATATGGGCCTGGAGGCATTTGCATAAAGATGGAAATCAATACAGCTATGTGTAATGCTCAGTCTAGACTACGGGGTGCACAATTCAATGTAGCTCTGCTCGTGTATAAATCAGACTGTCTGTAGCTCCTCTTGTAAATTAGAGACAGAGGAATAATGAAGGAAAAGCCTGAGCTGTGCACAGCGCTGAATTTTGGAGACAACAGAGAAAAGAGAAATACAGCTGCACACAGTGGCCTGTGGATGGAGGGGATTTGAGGCGGAGGTAATTTGTGGGATGTGAGGTGAAGCCAATGCCAAAAATCCCAACCTGATTAAATTGCATTTCTATAAGAAGTTCAACCATGCATGATGTCGTAATGCATAAAAAAAGCAAACCGGAGTTGCTTAAGTTTTACTTTTTCGCAAGCTTGCACTTTATGACCAATATGTTTTTTTTGGAAACTGGGCCCAAGCATTGGATGTTAATGTAGGGCCTTAACCACTATAGACTGCTCCAATGATCAGCAAACTGTCCATTTAATTAACGCTGATCTGCTTCATTCCTTTATAAACCACAGTCAGATCAGATATCTAATTTTAACATGAATCAAAAACGAGGCTGTGGGAGACTAACTTTTGTCACAATTATACACTCTATATTAGTCCTCGATCTTGTAATGTTTTTCATGTTTTTAAGTAGTTCTTGTCTAGTTCAGAGAATCAAAAAATAGAAAGATATTTCATTAGCTGAACAATCTGTATGTTGTTGTTAAACAACACTACAATACACTGAATGCATTGTACTTCTATTCCCCACAGACTCGTTTCCATTTTCTTCAAAAATAAAGTATGTCTCTACCCTGACAAAGATCTATACAGTATGCTCTGCTGGAGTTAGGATGACAAAAAGTTTTAAAAAAGGGCATTTAAGGCTGGTCTAATAAAGGGCACAATGATTGGGGTGGTCAAACAAATTAAAGAAAGTCCATTTGCTGAATATATATATACACACACACACACACACACACACACACACTTATATGTATTCGGCGAATGTACTACCTCACAACATTCACAGAAGTACTTTATTAGTTTTCTTTCTTTCCTTTATCCTGTAAATCCTTCAAAATTAATTCCATTCATTATGTATGATTGCAATTTTGCCAAAAAGCACATTTGGTTTGATCCTCCCAACTGCATTCTTACGGGCTTCCGCCAGTGTTCAGGTGTCTGATCTCCAACTGAATCTATTGCTGGTAAAAAATAAGATGTCAGTCTGCATTGACAAAGAATCAGTTTCGTGCCACTAAAAGCTAACGACTTTGTGGAGGAGACAGTTTTTGTATATAAATAGCTGCAGTGTGTGATAAATCACATCTGAGTAATGATTCAAACTTGGAATGCTGACCATTTCTGACACCCTTCATTTTTTTAAATCAATGTTGACTTGTGCAAGATCTGTTTCTTAAGAATCTGATATTTAGTCTGAATATGTTATTTAAAAAAATGCTACATTTTAAATGACAAATGATACCGTAGGTATTGCAGAAGCTGAAAAACGCCAGAACAGAAGGAAACTCTATAAATGCGCTTTTAGGATTCTGTGAGCATCCTTGCACGACACTAGTTGCTTTATCTCTGCAGATTCACAGTGTGAATGTCCCTCAAGATGCTCAATTTATCAGTGCAGCGTGATTGCGTTTCCATGTGATTGCCTAAAACAGTCACAATGCTTCTCTAAAAGTGCAGTTTTTCTCAAATCAGTTCCGGAGTACGCTGTTACAAATTTGCGGCGGGAGCACATTACTATTCACGCTTGTATTTCTCCTCAGCGCTGAACTCACCTCAGGATCCCGTCATTGATATTGATGCCTGCTTTGTGTGCTTCCCTCCCCGAGCTGTTTGTTTCTAAAGCCTCTTTATCTTCATCTGGCTCATCCACACGCACACATGCTGTCTGCTCGTCCGACTGTCCTTTATATACACACTACCCAACACAGCGTTTATCAGGGGCTGTAATGTGTGCTGCAATGTGTGAGATATAGGTATATGTGACTGTAATCTATGTGGGAGTTATAAATGCTATTAGACTAAATGTTGACTTGATTACATTAGCATTTGGGAGTAAATATGTAAAGGGCATGTTTGAAGCTCTGTAGTGGTTTGCTAGCAGCTTCTGTGCACATTTCAGTGTTGAACTTGTGTTTAATGTATACAAAAGGACTTAACTACTTAGTTAAACCGGCACATTAGGCATCTTCAGTTAATTACTAGTGTGCAGATCAGGGCTTTAACAGCAATCTTGCGGTCAGCACCTCAATCTGATCTTGTTATTCTGTCAGATAAGCCTAGTTGTTAGTGGCAAAGCATATATGCTGAAGCAAAGATATAATTGGATAAAACAAGTCTCCCGCTGTTGTCCGTGGCAACTCATCGTAAAGGTGAGCTGCATGTCGAATTAGGAGGTCAACCTGAGGAAACTGACACATTTGTGAACATAATACTAACTCAAGGCTGGCTAAATATGACTGTAGTTACTCATTTGTATTGTTAATGTTTGTGGATATGCTTTTTGTTTTTACTTCTTAAAGGGTCAACCACTCACCATCGTGCCATTACAAAACTGCTTGAGTTTCTTTCCTCTGATGAATGCAGAATATTTTGAAGAACACTGCGTGTAGTCTAGTTTTATTTAATTGTTTCTAGTCAAAATATCAAAATATGTTCTAAGAAAATTCAAAGAAATTATTGCCTCGTTTTCAGAAAAATCTAATGAGTTTTTACTTGAAACAAGCAAAATAATCTGTTAAAGGGGTTAGCAAAATAATAATAAAAAAATAATAGTTTTCTGTTTGAAATAAGATTATTTTGCTTGTTCTAAGGAAAACGTTAATTTTTTTACCCCTGAAAAAAGACAATACTTTTACTTATCTAGAATATCAATAAAATCATTTTGGATTTAAGAATGTTTTTATTATAATTTTTTTTTTTCAAGAAAAAAATCAGGCTGGAAAAGCATTTTTGCTATGAGTATAGAAAACATATAGAAGTCAATGGGTTCCAACTGTTTGGTTACCAATATTCTTTAAAAGATTTTTATTTGTGCAATAAATAGGTTTGGAACAACTTGAAGTTAACCAAATTGACATTTTTGGGGAGGCAATCTTTAAGATTGAATCGCATACATACATTCAGTTAGGCCTAAGCGAAGCTCAAATGCGCCCTTTCAACTGGATCAAACTGGGACTGCAATGAAATTGATTGAAAAGAAACTGTAGCCATTCATCTCATTATAATATGATTACTGCCTGTGATTCACTGCCTAATCTTTCAGTGGCGGGCACTTGTGAGTTTGTGAATGCGCTACACACTTCCTCCGAATCTCTTGAGACTGATGTATAGTGAGCACAGTGGGACACTGTATTTCAGAGGCCATGGAAACTTATGATTCGCCCACAGCAAATCTATAAAATCTTTAAAAGGGAAAAGACTTCCCCTGTGTGCTGAATTGGTGTTCGATGGCGGGCTGTGTTATTTCAAGAACTGAGGTCTTCTCTGTGTGGATTTACTTGAACATTCTTTTAAAGATTCTTCATGGTTGGGATGTGATTAAAGAAGGCTAGAAAACCAAAGCAGACAGATCATTGAGAACAAAGCTGTGAGCATTAAAGAGTGGAGTGTGAAATATAAATTTGAAGTTGGGGGTGGGGAAGATGGTGAAATGTTTTCGCCATATTTTTTATGAACTTATAAATGTACTTCCTGCTTTAAGCTTTAAAACAACTACAGTGCTTACAAAAACCTCTATAAGTTTGTGGGGCTCCATGTCTGAAAGTTGTTTCCACCTCAGACTCAGAAATGTAATAAGATATATGGGATACGTGCTTGTGAGAATTATTATTATTAGAATTAATTAATTTATTTATTTATTTGCACTTAGTCATTTAGCAGACACTTTTATCCAAAGCATCAAATGAGGACAATAGAAGCAATTAAAACCAACAAAATAACAATAATATGTAAGTGGTTTGACAAGCCTAATACAGTATATATGTTTATTATGGATAAATAATAATAAGAAAACAAGTGGATATAATAAAAAAAGAATAAGCAACACTGTTTTTTAAATTAAAATAAAACTTTAAAATAAAATTAAAATAAAGGCTTTTTTCTTTTTAAATATACTGTAACAAGCAAAAAGACAAGATAGAAGATTGTTTTTCTTTAAATAAAAATAAAGAATACAAGTAGACCAAATAGAATTAGAATACAGTGCTAGAGTTAGAAACTTACAGTTAAGGCCCCAATATATTTCAAAATAATTGGAAAAATAAACAAAATCAGGCCAAAATGACAGACTAAATCCAGAAGAATGTGGTAACATCTCCAAGATGCTCAAAAAAAAACTTATCTGTAAAGTTACCTGAAAAACTATAAGCAAGTGTTACTCGGGAAAAGAAGCTGTTTTACCGAAAGCTGTAATAGCAAATATTTATTTGATTTAGTTAATAGAAGTTAATTGATAAATTAAATCTATTAATTGCATTATATTTGAAAGCATCCTCATTTTACAGCATTTTTACACGAGTGTCTAAAACTTTGAACAGTACTGTAGTTTTGCAGGTAGGCTTTTTTTTCATCTTGGAGACACAGTTCTTCTGGATTGAGTCTGTCTCAGTTTGTTCTGTTACTCCATGTGACTCCAGACAGACTGATGATGATCAGATCAGATCTCTGTGTGGAGCACTGGCTGTTGTCCGACTCCTTGTGCAGACAATAATCAACTACATTATTACAATTAATGACAAAAATAATGTTTGGAAATGTAAACTGATATTTCCAACTGACACGCTACGGCAGAAGCCATTTTTTCTTGCTGAAAATACTAATGGCCTAAGACTTTTGCACACTACTGTACATAGCTGAGCTGGCACAGATATATATCCTCAGCTGTTCGATCGTTCGCGGGGAGACTTTAAAAGTTCAGCGAACGCAATTTATTCCTATTCCTTGTTGTAAGAGATTACAACAAAGCTTCAACGACCCTTTATGCAAAAAGCGACATAAGAAACACAAGATAAGTTTTCCAAAGCCCTGAAAAGAATGAAAGGAAAAGTAGCAAGCAAATAATATACAGTTGATGTCATTTTTTCCTTCAAAGCTTATTTAAAAGGTATGCAATATATAAAGCTTTGTTTTTAAATCAAACTTATAGGCTGCAAGCAAGCATCGCTTCAAGTTTGCAAGGTCCGTTCACACCAAGCATAATAACTATAAAGATAACAATAACTATATTTGCTTCCACACAACCGAGTGATGTCATCTAATCATTATAAACTCAAGCCGTTTGCCGCTTTAAATTCTCAAGTGCATGGTTGAAGGATGGATTCTGATTGGTTGTCAATGTTTGTATCGTTCATCAGCTGGAACGAATCGTTCTGAAAATCGTTATAGTTGTGGTGAGGAGCCTGCTATTCTTGAACACTGAGAATGATTTTTAGAAATATATCTTTATCCTTATCGTGCTTGGAGTGAACGGGACTTTACAGTTTAATTTTATATAATGCTGTTCTTTAGAACTTCTTATAAGGGGTCATAAAACAATGCTACTTGTGAACTTTTTGACGTAACGTTATACCGCAAAATATAGTTTGATTTTTACATTCAAAAACATAAGTAGTTCTTGTAAAGCTATTAAAATAATATCCCTTTCACTTTCCAGATATGTTTTGGGAACATTTCCAGTGAATTGCAAGACTTGTTCTTTGATCGACTTTCAGTAGTCGCGGTTACATCATTCTCATGCTAATATTAAGCGTTCAAAATGTCATCAGCAACTGTTCCAGGGCTTCAGATGCATTTGTTTTGAATCAGGGCTTAATTGTGATTCTGATTACTCACTGTTATGTAGAGATGCAGCAATCATTATAACTGCCCAGCACTTCCATCCTCCCAATATTCAGAAGAGTAATAATCATTTATTTATAACTTTCTGTGATACAAAAAAGCACAACTTTAAGAGCAAGCAGAAGCCTCTGCACACGGACTGCATCAGTCAAAGACTGCAACAAGCATGCCGTCTATGAAGCATGCTAATCCTATAATATAGCTAGCGCCTACTTACCTGTCTCTCAGCAAATCAGATGACCAAATATTGTCACGTAATAATATTCACAAGCCAAGCAGATAAAGTTCTAATACGTCTGCCTATGTTTTAGATCATCCCTACGCCCTTGTTATAATGAACCGTGTCTGAATATTGCTGGATTACATCACATTTAAACTTAGCTGCACCCCAGTTCAGTTAATTAACTAAAGTATGTATTTATAAAGTCTATTTAAGAGGAAAATTCTTAATTAATTCTATATACTCTCCTTGCTGCTTTTTTGATAGCACTATGGGTGTCACTTTATTTTTAACAAAACTTTTTGCATTTCATCTATCATGTTCTTGACTGCAACACAGGCCTCTTTGTCACATCCAATGATTACTTTTCTGTTTTGCTTTTTCTCTGAACGGTAACAGGCATCTAGCCGTCCTTTCATCCCCTGCCTGTGATAAACTGTTATATTTTTGCAGACATCATTTCTCTTGCAGCGAGGTATGCCTGGGAAGAAGAACACAGCCGGTTGAATCTGGAGGAACACGGAGAGGGTGCTTCAAAGAGTATAGCGTGTAGGCTTTTATTCTTGTTTTTTTCTTCGGTGACTTTTGGAGACTATAATTGATCTCTGAGATGAAATTGGCAAATTGAAGAGGAGCAAATGTAGAGAATGCTCACATCTATTCTCGACATCTCCACTCACTCACCTCATACATTTTAAAGCTAATTTGTTTTTCGAGACTGGACTGGACGATTTTCACGTTTCCTTCTCCCTCCCCTCATCCTCTTACATTTAGCCTGTAAGCTGAGAACATTTCGCCAGCTGTCATGGAAACTGGAACACTGTGAAGTCTGCAACAAACACTTTTTGAATTACTTATGATTTATTTTATTTTACTGCAGTATGGCATCTTAATTGCTGGGCCAAATGTCCTTCCAAGACGTGTGTGTCCTTGTGTGCCTTTGCAATATCACTTAGATGTTCCTTCTTTCTTGCTTCTGAGAAAATTCTTCAAAAGAAAATCAGGTTTGAGCAATAAAACATGCAGGCAGAAGGCATTTTGAAGCATGTTCTATTCAACTGAAGGGCTTCATCATGCTTTATACGGTGCATTCGCTTAAAAGGATCATGTATTTTTAGACATGAATTTGAAGTACATTGCTCTCCCGTGTACTGTATGTACCATGCAATACAATATGGTAATCATTTAAAATGATATTTTCCAACCACTATTTAGCTTTTTTTCAAATGCAATCTTTTTATTATTGAGCACAAACATTTAAACGAAAAATTTTCAGACTTTGTTCAAAGAAATTCCTCAATTATTAATTACTTTCAGCAAGGGGACATTACATTTGATCAAAGACATCACAAGTTTACAAAAGATTTCTGTTTCATAAATGCTGTTTTTCTCTTCATTAAAGAACCCTAAAAAAAACAGTGGCTTTGACAAAACTGTTCAACAGCACAACTGTTTTCAACATTGAGAGTAATAAGAAATGTTTCCTGTGCACCAAATCATCAGATTAGAATGATTTCTGAAGGATCATGTGACACTGAAGACATGAAAAATAAGTTTTGATTTCACTGGAAAAAGGTAACATTTAAAAATGTTAAAACAGGAAACAGTCATATTAAAAATTTAATAATATTTCATTTATATTTAAATATACTTATTATTCTAATTTATTTATTTTTTTGTTATACCTTTTGCTATAATGACAAGTTATATCTAACCTTTTGTGCAAAGTAGGACATATGGTGAGTTTCACAAATTAGCTTAAATAGAAATATAGAAGTATTGTTTCCTCTAAGTTTTTCATAATCTAAAAGGACTCTTTCTAAATTTATTGTAATTGTAATGCTATGAATTTATTTCGAGATTTAATAGATATTAAATTCCAGATTTTCTAAATATACAGTATATAAATCTATTTATATATTATATATATAAAACATACTTTTATCATTGCTGTTTTTAAATTTTGATTGCTTCCATTGACTTTATTTGTAAGTCACTTTGAATAAAAGCACCTGCTAAATGGCTAAACGTAAAAATCAAAGCACCATGGTCTTACCATATGGTACCATCACCCATCACCGCACCATAGTACTTCCACAGCCGTGGCACTTGCTTATGATTCAAGCCTGCCATTGAAAATCTTGTTTTCTCATTATTATCTTAGGCTTAGTCAGACCACTGTATTTTTCAGCCCGGCAATTGCTTTTTGATGCCGTGCCATTAATCCACTCCCATTTCTCACCCATGTCAGTGCCATGTGTCTTCAGTACATGGGGCCAGCAGGTTCCCACCAACAACAGAAATAACATGACCCAAAAATTATCCTAGCATGCAATTACCATAATGGCATCAACGGTCTTCTACAGCCAATGCTGCAGGCTTTGAAAGAGCTGTGTTTTTCCTGATTGCAGACTCTTTGAAGAGCGACAGCCTCCCACACAGGCCTTTGTTTCTGCAGCAGCACAGCAGGTCGGGAGGCTGACGGATGCTGACAGGTCTCTGAGGCTCAGGTGATTGCTGAATCTTGTGGCCCTTTTCATCGCTGGCACGAAGCGAGTGATACGAGAGCCTCAAGCTTTGCTGCTGAATACTGGTGAGTCTGATTAATACAGAGTTGATGGAAGATTATAAACTTAGCTTTTACTCTTAGACTCGCAAATGTACTCATATACATGCAAAACACACTCCTCTGCTTTTTAAGTGGACTGGCTGGCTGGGATTTCATCCGTGAGTCTGTCAGTGAAATCGAGGCAACAGCCTTCAATCATCGTCTGAGAAATGACACAGCTCGTGCGGTCATAATTAAGGTGCTAGTGATTTCCATGAATAATGTCTAATTCCGATTGCGCTTACAGAGGCTTGTCTTTACCGTGTGGTTGCAAATAGCTTCATGTTAATTAGACCATGTAAGCCTAGTATAGGCAGAGGAGGAGTGTGCTTCTGCGCTTTGATTGTCGGTTGGCTTGATTGTGGATGCTTTTGCTAAATTTAGTGGCGCTTTTTATCTTTAAACAGCTACATGCAAAATTAGCATCGCCACCTACACTTCACACTGAAGCTCAAGTATTTAGTTCCAAACGAAGAAGTTTCTCTCAGTGATGTTGGCAGGTATTGGTGTCTGTGTCATAGGCACTCAGACACTAATTCTTGGGTTGAACCTAACTTAATTGTGGCTTTGTTTAACATGAAACTTAAGTGTAAACTCAGAGACATTGTGTAGCATAAACCGAACTGAACTTATGTAAATTGAGTAAAGTTTAAATTCAAATCGAAATACTTGCAGTATTAGATGGAAAACTCCCACACTAGGGAGCATGCTGCGTGTTTATTTGGACAACCAGAAATGTCCTCAACACAATTCATTAGACTCATTTCATACATAGTGTTGGTATGATGCATTGTGTTGTGGATATTTTGTTGTGCTATGCACTACTGAGCCACCATTGTAAAATGTTATCTGGAAGAGCAGAGAATAAGAATGTTACACTCAACGTTAAAAGTGCTTAACTTGCTTACTATTGCTTATCTGAGATAAGTATCCTTTTAATGAGCAATTTTGTTCTTTCATGAACAATTTGTTTATTGCGTCTGTCATGTGACAAATGAACGGAAGACTCTGCATGTAAACTGCTAATTTATATTTCTTATAATTGAGCTTTGGTTGTGTTATATTGATTTATCAATTCGGAATATTAAGATTACAGGTAGGCTAGATGTGAATTTGGCTGTTGAAAATATAATTTGTTAAAATTAGTTTATGCATTTACTGTATGTTGATGTTACTTAATCGAAATGTCCATGTTCGTTTCTGTTCAAAGTGATATGAATATGTTAACTTTTATGACCACTGAATAATATTGCTATTTAAATTTAATATATTTAATTGTACTTGCAATAGTCAGGATCAGTTCTAGACATTTGGTGGACCAATAGGGAAAATGTATATTGGAGGCCCCCTGTACTTGTTCCTCACACATTTAAAAATAAATAAAAATCACCCTTTTATACAAAACCTATCATTACTTGAATGTGCATATTAATTAAACTTTAACTAAGGTTAATGCTAAAAATATGAAAAAGATGAAATATGAAAGGTCATCTAAACCAGCTCTTCTTATTATTCCTTGACCACTGCCATTTCTGCAATTTGATCAATAACTGCTTCATAAGAAATCTGCTGGGCAAGTTCTCTCTTAATGCTAATTAAAGCAAGTCCACCGAGTCATTCCTTATTCATTGTGGAAAGCAGATGATTCTTAACAAGCCTCAGTTTTGAGAAGCTTCTCACTGCAGCAGCTACTGTTACCGGCAAGGCGACTGCAATACTGAGCACAATCCAGAGATTTAGATATTCAGTTCCTGCAGTGGCTTCATGGTGAAGAAATCTCAGAAGCTCAATCTCAATATCTTCACAGTGTTTCCTCTTCCTCTGGTTGCAACTTCATTAAAATTCAAAAGGATACCAAAAGTGTCCACAACATTTTCCATCATCTGCAATTTCTCCTTATAAGGAAATGAAATGCAGCAACAACTATGTTTAAAATGTTAATTTCCAGGTTTCAAGGCGAACCAGTCAGAGACTCATCCAGTGGCAATCTTTGAAGCTCTTGCTGCATCTGCCAGAACCAGGTTTAATGTGTGTAGCACACATGGGACAAGCAGGGCTCTTGGGTTCTTTTCAAGCAAGCTTTTACACCTTGGTTCTTGCCCTTCATATTAGAGATGTTATCATATGACTGACAGATTTTTGAATGTTGTCTTCTCCACAACCAAGAATGCCAGAAAATATCATTTTATTTTTGTCTCTGCTTTGAAATTTCAAAGTGAGTATAATGATAGACACCTGTTCCTTGGGGCTAATTTCTAGTGTGCAATGAATTAAGAATGATTGAAAATTACTTTGTGGTGTAGGTTGTTGCAACTATTTCTTTGGTCAGTTGACTACTAATGAGATTCAGTAGCTCCTTTTGTATGTGTTTTTGGATATGTGGTTCTTTTCCTGGCATGAATGTAAAACTATGCTGCTACAACAGCTGCTTCAACAAGCATGGCTATAACAGCAGCATCTGACTTTATTTTAGTTAGGCCCAGATTGCTCTGCAGTTAGTGTATTTTTATTTAAAAAAAAAAAAAAAAAGGTAAATATCCATTCACGCCATGCGATAGGCAAGCAGTAACAGACTGTCTGCCAAAATGCAGATTGGGGAAACCATGAATACATTTTATTTTATTTATTATTTTATGTACAAATAATGACTTATATAACTACATTGTGTGCAGAATTATACACTTTAACCGTAAACTTTAAGTATAGCAGTTTAGTATAGCAAAAGTAAAGTGTTACTCCATGCCAAAATTAATATTTTGTCATTTGCAATGCCAAGTCAGCAGAGGGAGCTCTTACCACTGCACAGACTGTCGCAGCTCCCTATGCTTCCTCGCTGGTGACTTCCTGTTTGGCGATTACTTAAACGCGAGTCTGTCAAACAGGAAGTCGCAAAGTATTGTGATTTAAGTCTTCTACACAATCTGACGTGTTTAAAATTGAACTGGAAATTAGGTGCTGGGTGTCCGGCCAGAGGAGAACTGGCTCCAACTAAGCCTGGTTCTCTCAAGGTTTTCTCATGGATGGGGTTTTGGTTCCTTGCCTCTGTCGCCTCTGGGTTACTTAGTTAGGGACGCCTGATTTCTAGTGATTATCGTCGTCTTGATTACAGAGACCGTCTCTGCATTTGATAAATAACTAGTTTAATTCTCTTCATTTTACAGAACCATCAATCTGTTCTTCTACTTGATAATGTTCAGTGCTTTGCTACAATCTGTATTGTTAAAAGCGCTATATAAATAAGTCACTTGACTTGACTTGACTATTTTTTTTTCTGTAAGCTACCAAGCATATTCATGTTTCATTGTTTTGTTTTGTTTTGTTTTTGCCATTGCTATAGTTTTGTCTTGTTTTCATTTGTCTGGTTTTCTTACTTTGGATTGCCCTTCTGGATTTTGACATTGGACTTTACCCCTGGTTCTTTGATTGTTTTGCTGCCTGCCCTGACCTCTGCTTTCTTCTGGATTACAATTCTGTTTTGCTCTAGGATATTCCTGTTTGCCGATGTTTGAACTCTCCTTGTCTTGACCACGTTGTGTATCATTAAAGATTTGGATCTCTTACGCTTGCCTGAGTCCAGCCCTTGTTTACATCATTAATCAATTACTCCCATGTTGTTCCAAACCATTAAAAGCTTTGTTCATCTTTTGGATGACAACTGGGAGGCTTGTGATTGTCCCATTTACTGCCAAGTAAATTACACTGTCAAGGTCTGAAAAAAGTATGATCATTGTCAGAATACTTCATCTGTCATCAATGGTTCAACCGGAGCGACAAGAATACTGTCATTTTCATTTAAATGACATAGAAGTGTTGTTCATTGTTAGTTCATGTTAACTAATGTAATTTACAAACAAACCATATTGAAAAGTGTCACTGACATACAGTATTAGAGTTCAAACTGATTTGCTGAGTTTGCTCAAAGAAACTGAAAGAGTAAATAAATTGTTTGCAGGAACAGCATAGACATTTTCCGTGAACAGCTGTTTTTCTGTAATATAATGTTAAAATTATACAATAATGTGCAAAATCAAGACCAAAAAGAGAGGTTTATTTGTTTTAAAACAGAACATTTCTGCACTTGCACAATGGTAATAACACTATTATTTAAAAGCTATTATTTACTGTATTATTGACTCAACAATTGCTTGAATCAGTATGTACAGTAAATATAATGAATTTACCCTTCATGCATTTTCAATGCGAACTCATGACTGATTTGCATTTTATTGCTTCAGATTTATTGCAGGGGATAAAAATCAAGAATTGTGTTGCATTACCTCATTTTAATTAAGTAAATTGAGCAGAAATACATTTTTGAAAGCATGCTTATTATTTTCGTCTGTTTGCAGTTCCAGGTTGGATTGTACCGCGGTCCTCTGTGAAGCGAGCGATTTGTCTATTACTGTAAGGGTTATCCAGTCAGACACCCAGAGGTCACTGATGACAGCCGGGTTCCCTGGCAGTGATTGAGTCAGTAGCGGGGCACTCCAGCTCCCAAACCGCTCTCAGACACGTCTGGCCGCGGGCTCCTCTCGTTTATGATGGATGAATGTTTATGGGCTTGTTTGGCTCTGATATCTTAATGGATGTGCTCCTCTTGGGGTAGCAGGAGTGCTTTCTGTTGGACAAGTGGATGGATTTATCATCCGTCATGCTGGAGAGTCTGCTCCATGCCGTGCTCATGCTGTAACCCGCCATGATGTCAGAGCTAGAAAGCATGCTACTATTAGGTCTGTCAGGGACATTTATGTAAGAGCAGTGCTGTAATGCCATTGCAAATGTCAAGAAATTCAAAGCATGCTGCCAGAACAGCTGCTCTGATTTCTTAAATGAAAGTTTAATGGGTGGTCCGACAGGGAGGGGCATGTTTGACTCATGTCCCAATGGCAGACCCCTTTCAGGAGAACATTCTGCCACACGTCAGTGGCGTTATGTTTTCGTGTCCTCAGCTGCTTGTGTGCAGGGACATCTGTTCCACCGATGCTTCAAGGTGCCTCCGACATTCCCCAAAGGCCTGAAATGGAGAACCAGGCACTCTGGAAACAAATGAGTTCTTGGATCCTTGTTGTCCCCGCTGACCCTCCTGTCTCTGTAACTGACGCTTGCCTGGGAAAAATAGCAGCGCTCGCTCAAGACGCAGTCAGATAGCAACGTCGCGAAAATAGAGCAAGCCGTTTGAGACGTGCTTGCTGCGTAACACAAGCTCTGATCTTTTTGACATGTTTTGTTGTTTACAATGGTTTTGTCATCTATTAAACAGTCTTGGGTGAAATGACGCTAAAGGGTGGTAAGAAATAGTTCACACAAAAACTGATAATCTGAAATTGTTTACCTACCCTTGTGTTCAAAAGCGTATGACCAGAGGTGTAAAGAATACCTGAAAACCATACTTGAGGAAAAGTATGGATACCTGACTGTAAAAATGACTCCATTTCAAGTTACAAGTTACCAATTCCAATAAGACTCGAGTAAAAGTCTTAAAGTATCCGATTTTAAAAGAACTTAAGTGTTTTACTCGTACTGCATGTAGGCTCAAAGAACACCAAGAAATGTGAAAAACAAGAAACTGTTTATGAGGTTTTATTTACTAATATAGAAACGAAATTGAACACCTCAATAGTAGCCTCATTTAGCTCATATACTTTAGGTAAATAGCATCCAGTACCTTAAGCACCCTGCAGATGGCGATATCGCCTCTTCAGCCCAAGAAGAATTAGCGATAAAGATGCTGACACAATCACAATGTAATGAGTATCCGTTCAAATTTAGTGGAATAAAGAGTACATGTATTCAATCAAAAATGTAGTCGAGTAGAGAGTGTACTAAGTATCAAAAATATAAAATATAAATAATATAAAATATATAAGCAACAAGTACAAAGTAGCCAAAAAATACTTAAGTACAGTAACAAAGTCCATTTACTCAATACTTTACACCACTGTGTATGACAAATTCTATTCTGTGGAGATGCTGTGAAAAATGCATCACTTTCTAATTTTCTACTTTCAAAGAATAAAAAAGAATCACTGTTTTCACAAAAATTTTAAGCAGCACGACTGTTTTCAACATTGATAATGACCAGAATTGTTTCTTGAGCCGCAAATCAGCATATTAGAATGAAGGATCATGTGACACTGAAGACGGGAGTAATGGCTGCTTGACATCCCAGGAATAAATTACATTTAAAATGTAATAAAAGTGTATATAATAACATTTATTTATATTATTTAAAATTTTACTAAGTAATATTATAATATGTTGTAGATTTTTATAATTTAATTGAACATCAGTTCCAAATAAATGCAGCCTTTCTGAGTGTAACAGCTGTAGTGGCTTTCATAATGGGACATAGATGGACGGTTTCTTATAGTTAACTATAGGCTAGCTGAAACTAAAAATTAATTTAATAATTAATGCAATACACTAATAATATAATACTATAAAATGACTGAAAAAAAACACTGTAAACTTTTTTAAAAAACATTTTCCACAGTATTTTCAGAAGTGAATCATTTGTAACAACATGAGGGCGTGTAAACAAATTTTCATTTTTGCCTGAACTCTCCCTTTTAAAATGTCCACCGATGCGTATGTAGCCTCACTGAGGCTGTTGATGTGCTGAGATGTGAATTTCTCCCAAATAAAGAGTCTTTTATTTCACACTCTCTCAGGCAGCGTGAGTGCTGTGTCGACACGGCCCCACTGCATCAATTAAAAATGTGTTGCTTGAGGTTAGACTGGATATGAGCATGCAAGCACTTATTAATACTAGCCGCATAAAACTTGCACTCTCTGTAATTAATGTTGACCCTGGCTGTCTTTACCATTCTCAAGAAGTTGCTGTTTTGTGCAAAGACTCTGTGGTAAAGTTTCATCTTATGCTTGCGTCTTCAGAGATGAATAGATGTCAACTTGAAGCGAGGAGGAGAAAAACACAGGGAGGAAACGGGAGCTGTTTGCTGCGCTGCATGAAGGTCATGAATGACAGTAGCATCATTGAGCTATACATATGGATATTAACATGTGAGTGATCATTTTAGGGTAGAATAGCGCTATTGCGGTGCTCTGTGAAGACTGACATTAAGGGCTTGATTTATTGTATGTGAAGGAGCCTCTCAGCAGCTGTTAGTCAATGGAGAATGCATAATGATGCCCTTCACTTCAACACTGCTTTAACTGAACCAAAGGAAGGCTGGAACTAAAAATATCTGTATTTTGTATTATCTAGAGAGCTGTACAGTGGCATACAGTGTTGTGCATGTTTTACAGGATGCAGAGCTTCTTTGAACATTCATGTAATAATTTATGATGTATTTATTTATTTTATTAATTTTTTTTTAATCAGCATGAAATTAAAAAATCGACCCTGTTTATCTTTACTGTATTAATACATATTGCTTTTGCACAATTTATTTGTGCATCTTGTTCTAAGTAAAAATGACCTTTCATGCAGTGTTTAACACAGCTCTACGGGAGTGAAAACATCCTGCAAAGAAAGAAAGAGTTGATTCTGAATCACTGAAACGAGTCGTTGTCAAAATGAAACATTAGCATATTGCCCGCCCACTTATCCGTCTTTCCTGAATGAAAATGCAAATTCATTCTTTACCACTAGGTGTCGCTTTTTGTCTGAACCATAGGGTCTAAACCATAGACTGTAAAAAAAATGGACGTAGTGTCCGTGACGTCACTCGTAGGTTTCTGAAGAGCGTTTTTGAAGCCTAAAGTGGGCGGAG